>CM066032.1:1798678425-1798873014 GCA_033557465.1 Ichthyophis bannanicus | reverse complement strand
CATGGCCAAAGTAGCAAGGTCAACAAGAAATAATGTCCTCCTAGTCATGTGTCCCCTACTTGCAGAGGTTCGAACATCCTATGGTTTTCAGCACCATTTTCCAGGGAAAGCCTCCTGGTGTAGTGGACCCCCCAACAGGTGGCCGATGGTGATGCCAGATTGCACTGCAAGAGATGTGTCTGGTATGGACCTCCGCCCTGTGTCAGAGGAGGGAAAATTTTGTACTAGTATGCTGCTGGCAACAGCAGCACAAATTGCGAGAGTCAAACAGTGAGAAACACATACGAAAGGGACGCACAGGCACACATGACACTATCACAACACGAAACACCCCGCATGTGGGTGACATCCTGAACTGGAACAGCAGACACAGGTGTCACATTGATAGGGACATGTCCATGCCCGTGTCACACAGGCGTCACACTGCTCCACCCTATGTGCATCAGTGCCCGTGAACAGAGATCCCGCCAAAAATTTACTGACATAAACGTAAATCACCAACATGTAAAGGCTAATGTCAGTACCAACCAAGCAAAGGTGCAAACTACCTTGTGCTTGCATCAGGTGTATGTCCTGGATCCCCAGAGCGGCTCGAAGCTATATCAGGTCCAAGTGATGGAGGCACTGTCACCAAAATGTGTAGAATCGCCATGTCACCATGTCATGCCACTGTTGATGTATGTCCACATGACGAAGCTATCTGTGATACAAAAATGCTGGTCAACAGTGTTCTGTAGAACACAGGACATAGTTATGCCCCCAACACCCAATTACAGGCCCACAATGTGCAGATGGTAAACAGCAGTGCGGTACAGATAGCACACTCACCACCGCCACCCAGGTCAGAGCCCCTCACAACACATGCCAAGGTGAAATGCCTGTCACACTGTATCATCAAACAGCTAACCCCAGAAAACAGATTCACACAGTATGTTAAGGTCATCGTGCCAGCAATAGGAGAAGGCCTGGATGTGCATAACTGGAGATTGTAGACATACACGCCATGTGAAATGCAATGATACACTGTGTTGGCTGATGGTACAATTCCGTGAAAGGGTGCAGGTGAAGGCCACCACCAAATCCCCTGGACCCCCACACACATGCAGCTCTGTTGGTCCATCCCAGAGACAGTGTTGCTGAAAGACCTACTGTACAGGAACACATGGGGGATTTGTGTGTGCACAGAACGATATGGGGTATAGAGGTGCAGGGAAAAGAGGTGAATTGCAAAAATAGGGTGATATGACGGATCACAGAGGACATGTGTACCCCCTTTCGCTGACACAGACAGGGCATCAGTAGATCTACCTACCCCAGACCACTGCATGTTGGCCGATGCACAGTCACCTGCCAATGCCACACAGCACCCGGAGTTCACAAACTATGTCCTGTGCATTGGGAAACACAAGGCCACCATACATATGTTATGCCCTACTCTATAACACATACTAGACTTCCCCATAACCAGAGTGCAGACCCACCAAACCCTAAACAGACTGACTGTTTCACCATCACACTGCACAGATCTCACCCATGTGACAGTCATCACTGATGTTTCCCTTGCAAACTACAGGGGTCCGTATGCTGTCTGTCCCTTCCCTCACCTCCCTGCTGTTGTACACAGTGGTGGACAGAGGTGTCTGCTCCCTACTGTGTTGCTGTGTTACTCCAGTTTGCCGTAATATCCTGGCTCTCCCAAATTGCTCCCAATGCCCCATCGCTGTGTGTATTGGTGTCTCAATGTTTGTTGCCTACCCTGCTGTCATGTCCGGTAACACAAGGAAATATGTAGGGCCAACCCCCGTATCCCCTGTGCATACCCATTTTCGTGGTGTGGATACCCCACACCTTAGCTAACATTAACACCTGTGTGCTGATGCTATGCCACCATATATTGCTATGTCCTGCGTTATGCCTGCTAAACCACACCCTGATGATTGTTTCTTTCTCACCTGACCATGATGGGCTGCATGTCACACACTGTGTGTCAGTGAGTCTGGCAAAGCAGTTACAGCCTACATTTGCACCTAACAACTCCCCCCCCCCCACGGAGTATCTATGTGTTTTTTGACATTATCTACCTTCTCGAGGGTCAACAATGTAGTTGATGTCGTAGATGGCACAACCCTCCCCTGCACACCCACACAGCCTGTACATTAGTGATGTGCTGTATGTCTTGATGTCTGCAGCTGGATGTGTTTCTTTCTCCCCCAGCAAAACCCACTGAACCCAATTGCACCCCCAAATGCAGCTCTTGGCTTTCATACCTCAACCTACACCTTGTTGATCTTGCTTGGTTTGCCTCTGTATGTGTGTAACTAGGCAACACTGCAAGTCCCGGCTATTAAACACCCCCATAAATAGGGAACAATACCCCCCCTGGCTGGACAATGCACAGGGCCCCTATCCACCCACAGCATCCAAGTCACGGCTACGTGATAACCTACACAGTCAGGCACACTGTAGTGTCTCAGTAATCTCCTTTACGGACCTCACAGAACAGTAATCCACAGACCACAGATCACATAGATATAAATATGTAGCAAATGGAGCGCCATACAAACACAGAACACACATGGACCCTGCAACTCCTCCGAGCATACCAACCGCAACAAACAGCTTAGAGGACCTACTGATAAACACACACATCTAGACAACTGGCCCCATCCATGGTCTGCTCCCCCACTGTGAAAGTCATACCATATGCCTGTCACCCCGCTGCAAAGTATCAAAACCAACAATGTGTGTCTGCACAGCAGCCCCTATCACATGCACCCACAAACCAGGTATGTCAGGCCGACACCTCCCACAAGCCTAAAGCAACACACACACACATACCACCTGCTGCTTTACCCCGCCCACAGTTACTGTGTATCAGGCATGAGTAGATATGATGCTGGTATGGCTAGACACCGTAAGTTACATTGTCCGTGCATTGCTTCATATCACTAATACTGTGATACAAATGGTTACTAGTAGTAGCTGTACACACATATTCAAACAAATGTAGGTGGTAACAAATGCAGTATGTACATGAGAAGAGCTCCGTAATCAGCTGCCGCCTGACTGCTGTCCCCTCGCGTGTGCCACCACCGGAACGTGCTGGGGGCACACAGGGTCCTCCTCGAGATCCTCATTAATGTCGACAGGGATACGGTGCCTGAGAGCAATGTTGTGCAGGATGCAACAGGCTAAGATGATCTCTGCCACGGTCTGTGGACAGTATTGTAAGGCACCGCCTGTCCTATCCAGACACCTGAAGTGACTCTTTAATATGCCAAAGGTGCGCTCTATGACGGAGCAGCTGGTGGCATGGGCCTCATTGTACCTTCACTCTGCACGTGTCCGTGGATGACGCACAGGGGTCAGCAATCAGGGGCGACACCCATATCGATGCATCACCTGCAAAAGAGGAATGTGTGATATTAAAGCAGCAGCCCATGTCCACCCAAATGGACACAGGTAATATGTGCTAAACAATGCATAACACAATTTGACATACACATATGACAGCACATGATGGGGCAGCACAGCTATGCATCAGGGTGCGAAGGGCAGACACACACGGCAAGGGCTAGGTGCACAGATTGGAATCAGTAACCACGGCATATATGCTAGCAGCCATTCTACTATTACAACAAAGCTCCATAGCAAGGTGGATTGTGAGGCCACCCCTATTAAGTTACATACAGTTGACATACCCACACCCGAGTCAGACATCTGCATATACGGTTAGCAACATGAACAACATGTGCACGTAAGAAATGAAAATACACACCCAGCAATACACAGTCCCCATACTGTCCAGCCTCAATTGAGTGAAAAGTTCTGAGTTCTGCAGGATATGGAGTCATGGGTGGACCCTGCAAACCTGGGAACCACATTCAGAATATGCTGATGTGCATCACAGACAACCTGCACATTCAGGGAATGATAGTGTTTGCTGTTGCGGAACACTACCTCCCTGTCTCTAGGTGGGACCAGGGCAACATGTGTGCAATCAATAGCTCCCATCATGTGTGGTATCCCGGATAACGCCTCAAAGGCTTCGTTCAGTGTCCCCCACTGTTGCCTAGTGTGGGGAAGGGCTATGTAATCCCCCACCCGGCGGACCATGGCACGCAGTACCTGGTGGAGACAGCGTGAGAAGGTGGGGCAGCTCATGCCACCCACTTGCGGCCACCGATGACTGGAAACAGCCAGAGGCAAAGAAATGTAGGGCAACAAGGAGCTTGACCAAACCCGGTATGGCATGTAACCGACCAGTCAGGGGCTCGAGGTCAGGTCTGAAATCCTCGTACAGCTCCAGAATAGCTCCCGTGCTCAGGCGGTAGAGGGAGATGACCTGGTCCTCACACATGCCCTGGAGCTGGGCCCTGGGCCTGTAGAGGCAAGGCCGGCGCGCCTTCACCCCTGCATGTCTCCTGCCCTGTGTGGGTACAGCCCCTGCCTGGCCTGCCCCCACAGCTGCAGGTCTGAGTTGCAGCGGGTCCACACCCATGCCCTGTGCTGTAGCCCCATCGACAACATCTCCCCCATCGGGCAACCTCAGCCCCTCCTCAACAGCAACCGCAGCAACACAAAGGATGCCATACATACAACCTGTCCAAACGCACAATGACACACAGACACTGACACCCACATCACTGACCAGGACACACAGACACACACACAGGCCAAACAACATTCACAAACACAGCCACTACACACAAAGAACCGTCCTCAGACTCGCGTCAGCCTCCACAAACACGTCACCAACTCTGTCTCTCTCCAACACAATCCCATCAATGTGTCTCAGATGTGCAGCTGAATTTAAAGGGTAGAGGTATGTTGTGCACATTGCGCATGCGCGGATGCATGGGCGCGGCCGTTATGCATGTTGCACATGCACTGAGACGTGGGCGCAGCCGCTATATGCGCATGCAACGTGCGTTACCTGTCACCCTATAAATACCTCTGCATACCTAGGCCACTTCGAGGGTTTTGTGTAGGAGAGAGAGACAGACAGAGAGAGAGAGAGAGACACAGAGAGAGAGAGGGCATGTTGTATTGGTTAGTGTTTGGCGGAGTAGTGTTGGTGGAGAGAGTCAGCGGCAGTTGGAGAGGTGTTGCAGGGGGCAGAGGCAGGTGGAAAGGGTAGTGAGACAGCAGAGAGAGAGGAGGGACGGTGATCAGCAGGTGCAAGAGACAGCAGAGGTGAGAGGGGGCCATCAGGGGGGGCGGTGGGTAGGTGTGTGGGGAAGCCCTGTGGGTGGGGGCAGGGATGGCTGATGGGGAGGGGGAGGGGGAGGGGGCAGCGTAGGGTGCTAGAGATGGAGATGGGGCGGCCACCTGCTCAGGCGGGAGGGAGTGGTGGGCAGGGAGGGGGGAGGTGGGCACATCAGGTGGGTCACTGCCCACACAGGGGCCCCCCACTGCCAAGAGAAGGAGGATCCCTGTGCCTGTTGCTGCACGGAGGAGGGCTGTGCGTTTCAGCCCCCAAGAGAACCACATCCTGCTGGCCTTTGTCCTCGAGGATTACGATGTTCTATATGGGCGGCTCAGCAGCAGCAGCACCACCACAGTCGCCACACAGACAGAGGTGTGGGAGGAGGTACAGGTGGCCATGGCTGAGGCAGGGGGGCCACCTAGGGACCTGTACAGCCTCCGTAAGAGATTTAATGACATCAAGCGTGGGGTGCGAGTGCACATGACAGCAGAGAGGCAACATGCCATGGGTACTGGTGGGGGTAGCCCCTTCACCCCAACCCTCACCCCCCCTGGAGCAGGAGCTGGCAGACAGACTCGGGCCAATATACCTGCCTGGCCTTCCAGAGGCCCTGGACACCGCCCATCCCCGGGCAGGTACGTATGTCAACCTGTGCTCCCTCTCTCTCTCCCCCCACCGCATCTGCTGCTGCTGCTCCCTCCCACCCCTTACTCCTCTGGTATGTCCCTGCCCTGACCTATCACATGGTGAGGCCACAGTGTCATGTGGCTAACATGTTCTACGTCATACTCATCTCTGGCCCCCAAACCCAACCTCTCACTCTGTAAGGGCAACCACCCACCCCAAACAGACCTCTCATGTTGGAACTGGGCCACCACAATCGCTCCAACCTTATCCACATACCCCTCCCCTTCCTACCTGCTCTCCCCCCCCCCAGCCCCTAGAATGTGCACACAAGTACAGATGACGTCGCCTTTGTACATGACCATTTGTATCCCGCTCCCCTCACCTCTTAGCCTCAGCTGCGACCTGGCCCGTGCCTGTGGGAAATGCCTCCATTGCCGCACCGTTTCATGGGTACTCCAGGTCTCACGCACTCCCCGGTCCTCTGGCCATGGCGGGGGTAGTGGGCCCCCTCTGTCTCCCACATGTCACATACAGTCTCCCCTCCTACCCCAAACCCTCTCCTCTCTTTCCGTCGGATTCCATATGAGCCGCTCCTCCACACTAACCCCACCCTGAGTAGCTGGTGTTCACCGTCCCACCGACACCTCCAGTCCCACCATCCTCTCTGATTGTGAGTCATGGCTGTCAACCCTCTACACCCATCCCCCCCTCAGTCATGGCGACATGAACAGTCATGTTGCGGACACCTCCACCCCCCATGTATGAAACCCCTCCCTGCTACCCCCATATAGCCCCCTGCTCCCACCCATTGCACCAACACACCAGCAGGGTCATTGCCCTGTGCTACCTGTCACCTCTAACTGTTCACCCCCCAAATGCCCTGACTCTGTGCCCCTTCTACCAGACCACCACCTGTTAGGCCTTATTACTCCGCATTCCCAAATTCAGCCTTGCCCTGGATCCACTATTCTAATGAGTAACCCCCCTGCCACTGACCCTCCAGCTCTCTTCCCCACTATGTCCACACCCCTTCATCCACTATGTATACCAATTCCACTGCTGAGTCTGCGGCCCCCTTAACTGCTGTACCCACCGCTGCTGTGGCGTCTCACGCTCTCCACATCCTGTGCCCTGTTAGGCGTTCCCCCCACAGCCATGGTTCTCTCATGTTACCCGCTATTTGCGGTCATGTGCCCGCTCCGCTGAGCAGGTCTGGCACACAACCTGCTCCAATACTGACCATCCCCACAGTAGATACATGCCCCTGTCCTGACCACCAGCCATTGTTGCCTCCAAACCAACGGCCCTGGCCAGCTGGTGACCTCTCCTGTCTCTCATCCCCGTCGTCTGTTCTGTACACTCAACCCTCCCCTATGTGTTCCCACATCTCTGGCACCTACCTCCTGTCGTGTGCAAATTGTGGCATGGCGCCCCCATGACCAAATCCATGACAGCACCCTCCATGTTCCCACCCCCTCCCCCACCCCCCATTCCCCCAGCCCCATCCTACCCCCTGCATCCGCCCCCTGCTCTCTTGTCACAGATGAGGACACAACACCCCTCCAACGTAAACTGGGCTGCCCACCTGCCACTCCGATCCCAGGGCCACCCACCTCCCCAGTCCCATGTGTAACACAATCGTCACCCCCACATTACTCAGAGTCGCATCCTGTCGCTCACCACTGCTACCGTACCATCTGACTGTCAGCATGCTATGGTCACGGCCCTGCCCATGAAACCCTCACACAATCCCTCCCATCCCCTGACACCCATACTGAAAGAACTGCACTGGCTCCCAATCATCTCACGCATCAAATACAAGACTATCTTAAACATAGTCACGATCAAACAACACTCCTCCACCATAAGCCTACACACACTCATACAACCCGGCACAAGCACACGGCCAAGAAGAAGAGACACCTCAAATCGGGTGAACACCTCAAAAGACGTCACCAAGACCCGCAGAGACACCGAACAATGAGCAATCTCCCTGGCTGCTCCATCCATATGGAACACCCTCCCAGATGATCTGAGACTAACCACAGAAATCAAGGACCTCCGAAAACAGCTGCAGACAACCCTGTTCCTCGATTACTATGGACATACCCCCTGAACCAGCATACAAATCAGTTCATCCACCCCCCCCTACCACCCCACGACTGTATACAAGACTGTATAATAGCTCATGATGTATTATAGCACACTATGTAGATAAACCACATGTAATCACATCCCCGACAACACATACACACCACTCTGTACATTGCATGAAAACATTTGCCCCCTAGATTGTTTGCAGTGGAAACCGCTTTGATTGAATGATAAGGCAGTATATAAATACCATTACGTAAATAAATAAAGAAATCATGTCATCTCTCCCCTGCCCATCATGTCCACATTACGTGAGCGCGCTGCCCACCACAGCTTCCTCGGCGCCCTCTCCCCACATGCCCTCCCTGATCACACACAAGCCAGTATCTGTCCCCTATATTCCAACCCAACTGGCCGTAGCTGAGTCGTCTATGATTAACCTCTGGTGGTGTCTAAAGGCCTTTGACCTGTCATCACCCCTCCTGCTATCTGATGCCATCGTCACCATTGTCCACCGCTGTGCACCTATCACCCTGTCAATAGTCAGATCACAAGGGATCTGTACCTTTCTGGTCCCCCCCCATTTCCCCCGCCACCCCCACGGCGTGCACATCGGTGGCCCCTCAACCTCCCCAATCCCTATACCTGTGGGTGTACCTCATGGTTCTGCCCAAGGTCCAACCCCCTCTACCCCCATGCCCAATCCTGTGGTGCCCATATCTCCTCCCATGCCTTCCGTTGTCACCTCTATGCTGACCACCCTCCATTCTACCACTCCATGCCTGTGATGACCCACGCACATCAGGCCATAATCTCGGCCTGTCCCTCTGACACTGCTACTTGGAGGTCCCACCGCTGCTTGCAGCTGCCCATGCCCATAACCTAACCCCTTGCCTCTCCCTCTGATGCCTCCCCACATCCAACCCCATTCACAACCTCTGTGAAGAACTGTGTCAGCCCCCATGGCTCCATGGCACAGACCCTCGGGGTCGACACAAGTCACCTCTCCCCTCCGCAGCACATACCCACAACATTGCTGACACATCCCATTTCAATCCCTGCAACATCCCCTGGAACCGCCCTGTCCTCCTTGATGACACTCCTACACTGATTGTCTACTCTGTCGGTCCGTCACACCATGTGTACTGTAACCTCCCCCTTGCTGGCCACCCTGATGACCACACCCCAGTCCTCCTCAGTCTAGTCATTGGTCTGCTGCCTGTCTGACGTCCCGTCAGTCACATATTGCACACCGCTCCATTTCCCATTTCTCTTCAGTGGCCCCCCTATCATCCCTCATATTGTGTTCCCACCCCTCTGTCCAACCTATACATGTGTTCAGTCGTCTGCCCATCTTAACCTTACATACCCCCTCTCCACCTGGACACCCTCTCGCCTACTCTGCACCTCGAAATGTCATCAGGTAGCTATGCCTATTGCATGTCCTGCCAATGCTGGATTATGGGCCATTCCAATGACTGCACCCCTTTCCTGGGATCCCCTACCTGTCACTGTCCACCACGCCTCCCCCCTGGGCATATGAGACCCCAATCTGAGAACCAAAGCCCTCTCTAATGCCCCCTGTCCCTGACGCGTTCCTTCCCGCCGTCTCCATAGACATGTTGCTGATCGTGGTGCGTGTCAAATGCTCAAGCTAGCTTACATCGTATTGTGTCCTGTCACGATTGCGGGCTTTAACGGGCAGGAACAGTCCCCTGTTATGTCTGCACAGCGCTTCCCATGTTGCAGCGCTCCATATATATGCCTAGTGAGACCAACTATCAGTACATTCTATGTTGACCTTACTGCTCTCGATCCATGTCTGCAACACCATTTGTCTATGCATCTGCCATCTGCCTGCACCTCCCCCACCTTGTTTGGCACCCAAACCATGTGCCTCTGCCAGTGGCACATGGTTGCGCTGTACTGCATCACACCCCTTCGCCTGTGATCTCCCTGCCCGAAGCTCACATGTGTGTCTGATGGCATCCCTGCTCCCATCTGCTACGGACATGTCTCTGCAAGCATGCCATGACACGCACCCTACCCCATGTTACTGCAACCAGGTTGAGGGATGGGGGGGATGCCCCTCCTGCGTGCTGCCTCCCTGCTGGATCCGCTGGAGTCTCTGTCCCAGGCCCTGGCTACTCAGGTGGTGGGGTAACAGCTATTCTGTACCCCTCTCTCTTACTCACTCATATTTCCTCCTCCCTACCTCGCTACACAACAGCCTTCTCACCCCAGCTCCATATCTCTCCACCAACGCATATTCGTCATATC
Source organism: Ichthyophis bannanicus (assembly GCA_033557465.1). Taxonomy (NCBI): domain Eukaryota; kingdom Metazoa; phylum Chordata; class Amphibia; order Gymnophiona; family Ichthyophiidae; genus Ichthyophis; species Ichthyophis bannanicus. The sequence continues at coordinate 1,798,862,804 of CM066032.1, read as the reverse complement.
TATTCCCCCCCAGCCCCTCGCCTTGGCCTATGGGGCTCTCATCTTCTAACCGTCATGGAGCTCTCCATTGCAATCCCTCACCTACCCATCGCATGCGACTGTAACCGTCACTTCAATCCCCCCCCCCTACACAGGAGCACGTGTTTGCCTCTGTCCTTCATGACCTATCCTTATCGCAAAACAGTCCTGTTGCTACTCATTCCGCCGGCTACACACCTGATCTCCTTTGGATGTCATCCCCCCTACCCTGCAGCTGCACAACCTCTCCTCCCTTCCCTTTCCATGGACCGACCACACCTGCCTCTCTGCTTCCTGCCCACACTTTAGGACGCACCCGTGCCTTCCTCCCCTTCAGCGCCTCCTCATTTATGATACTCCCAGTGTATTACCCTGCTCACCATCCAGCTCCTTCCCCCTGCAACCGAATGTCTCCCCACTGACATCCCCACCCTCTCCCCTAACTCCCAGGCCTCCTCCTGGTCCTCCACCCCTTCCGCGGCTCCTGACCACTTTGCACCCCTGCAAACCTTTCTGCCCAGGCGCTGCCTAACAGAACCCTTGTTTTCTAGTGTACATCACTTGCTACGTACCCATCTGCGCAGAGTCGAGCAACTGTGGCGACAGTCCCCCTTCCCAGCTACATTGTCACCTTTCAGAGCACACCATTCCTACTACCGTTGCACAGTTCATCTCGCAAAGCAAACATATGTCTCCACCGCCAGTACTAACGCCCCCAATCATACCCGTCATCTTTGTAGCACACTCTAATTCCTCACCTCTCTCCACCCTGGTAACTCAGCCACACCCATTCAGCCCACTCCACCTCTACCACGTCTAGCGTCATACCTCCGTGATAAGATCTCTCACCTGAGAACAACCCTTCCCACTTGTTCCGCTCCTATTCACGCACCCCCCAGTGCTGCCCCACCCCCATCGCCCACCTCTCACACACATGGGCCTCTTTCTCCTTAACCACCTCAGCCGAGCTCCACCAGCCATCTCCTCCTCCAATAGGACAGACTGCCCTCGCACCCCATCCACCCCACTTAGTTACTTACCCCATCCTTGGCACTCTGTCCCCCTATTCGCCCAATGCGCAACACACGTCGTTCCACATGGCCTGTCCCTCATCCATGATGCATGCCCTAGCCCGCCCTAGTCACACATTACCCACACTCGACCCTTTGGTCCCAGTCCATTTCCGCACAGTTCCCAACCTCCCCTTTCTATCATAATCACATGAGGGACTGTTTGTGCTCTGCTCCCCCACCATTTCGACTCCACCAGGTTCTCTAGCCCCCGTCAATCATGGATCTGTCCAGGCCACAGCGTCTGTTCTACGTGCCTTCACAAACACATTACATGTAGCTCACAACCACGGGGATATCTCGGGGGCGGTGGCTGTGGATGTACCTGCCGCCTTTGATCAGGTAGACCACCCCCATCTTCCTCCCCCTCTCCACGAAGCAAGTCTCGGTGGCACCATCCACCACTGGTGCACTCTTTCCTCTCCTCCTCTCCATCCACTCCTTCCCCAACCCCTTTCCTCCACCCTGTGGGGTCCCCTAGGGCTCTGTGCTTGCTCCTCTCCTCATCAACCTCTTCCTTGCCCCTCCTGCCCTTCTCATACAACAGTCTGGGATCTCAGCCCTCTACCACGCAGATGATATTGTCCTCCCTCACCACACCACCCCCTCTCATCCTGACCGCTCCGCACATAACTCCTGTCTTCCCACCGTCGCTACTTGGCTAACCTAGGGCTGCCTCCATTCCAGCCTATCAAACATGTCACAATCTGGTTCTCCCATGGCAGCCCGCCCCCCACCACAGCCCCCTCCTTCTCTGACTCTCCCATCCCCCTAGGTCTCACGTTCTGCTAGCTAGGTGAGCTCTGCAACTCTGTTCTGTCCTTTCAGGCGCACGTCTCTCAGGTCATCCAGACACCCTTCCTCTGTCTGCATCACAGTCTTGCCATGCACCCTTTTCTCATTCCAAATGCCCTCACCACACTGCTCTTATCACAGATCATGCCCCGCCTATATCTCTCTAACTCCATTCTCACTGGTGCTCCAAGAACACAACTCAACAGGCTACAAAGGATGCAGATTACAGCTGCCCATATCATCACCCACTCCTCCCCATGGGATCTTATATCACTCCTACTGGCTCATCTTCAATTGTTACATGTCCCCTTCTGGTTGCAGTGTCAACCGCTCAACCTCAACCACAAGGCACTCCACACCAACACCCCGCAATCATTGGCAGACCTCAGCACCATACTCACCCCCATGCACACCCCCGGACATCTCATCGCAATCACTACCATCTTCCCCCCCTCCCTTGCACTCCTTCCGTCCACCTGTCCCTCAGCCTTCCTCTTAACAGGCTCCGCCCTCTGTGATTTGCTCCCTACCTCCCTCCATCTAGATCCCCACCACCACACCTTCATGTGCAATCTACGGACCCATCTCTTCTCCCTTGCTCTTGATCTGTCCTCCCCCTGTGTGTGACCCAATCCCTGCATCTCGTGCTGTCCTCCTTCCCTTCCTGAATACCTCTTAACATTTGTGACCTCCTTTCCTCCTTCCGGCCTTGCACCCCCTTGTGTGATGCTTTGTATACTGTATACCGCTCCTCCCCTTCTAAGAGTGATATATCAAATAGACCAAACAGAAACATGCACAATCAACCACCATCGGGACTCTAACGCACGCGGATCAGAGTCTGTCTGTTTGTCATACCATATTAACAGCGATACGTGTGTTTGGCAGTGCCCTATATTTGCATAATCGTATTGGTCTGCAGTGTGGTTGTGGCGGGGTGGGACACGTTCAGGGCACCCCCAGGTGTACATTGACTGTGGGGGGGATGTCGTGCACACGTGAACATATATTATAACCCACGGTTGGCCTGTCATGTGTATGCTCTCACCCAACCCAGGTGACTACAGTATCATGGGGGCACCTGCTGAGGAGGGTGTGGATGGGTCTCTGGATGTGGGCAGCTCTGAGGATGATGTGTCGCATGACATGGCTGCTGGGGAACAGACACCAGGCAGCCCAGAGGTGCCAGAGGTACAGGGCGGGGCTGCCCTTGCCGGTTCTGCAATGGGGGGCATTGCAAGCCCCGAACAGGCTGGGCTGGCCAGTGACCGCGGGGACAGCCCCCACCCCATGCAAGACCACGGTGCAGCAGGCGCAGCTCCTACAATGCTGGCCACCATCCTCGCCGAACTGAGGGCCTACGCTGCAGGTGGGTATCCCCAGACACACTGCTCACCATGGTTGTGTGACCAACATGCACAGGGGGTATGGCATCTGTTGACACTGCTGATGCTGACTGGGGTGTCCCACACTCCTGCCGGATGGTCTGTCCAGTGGCAGCACGTTCTGGGGTCTCAGACTCACACCTACTGTGACTGGCCATATACCCCAGGTGTTCAGACAGCAGTAACCACTATTGACGGGCCGCCCAGACACACTGGCCAGCAGACACCCCTCCATGGGTACAGGATTGGAGCATGTTGTGTCCACATGATGTGCCCTATGCACACGCATTTCAGGGGGCAGTGAACCCCTGATGTAGATATGTATGTGTGTGCACTGAGCCCTCACAGCACATGCCTTACCTCTGACATGCTGTATGCACATGTGGCCTCAGCAGCTCAAACTGCCACATTGCCATGTGTGAGCCCTGTGATTCCCATGACCACCCATCATGACCACTGTCAGGCATGCGGATGGCCTATGGGACACACATGTCTACACCTGGACATGCACTGTTGGCTGAGCCATGCATGGCTCTTCCTAGACCTAGAATCAATGGGTCGCCTCTGGGAGCATACTCTATTGCTATGGGAATGCTGGTAAACTGTGCTCACCTTTCTACACTTGTACGTATGACGTGTTTAGATGTATACCGAATCCACAAATGTTGTGATTCCAGGTCTCAGTCTACAATGCACCAGCATCATCTCCGGGCTCTGCATCCTGCCATACACTACGCAGCTTTTTACATCACTGTACTTCCTTTAATAGTTACACAATAGTCAGTCACGTTTTGTGCACTTTGTGTATACATTCTCGAGATATGCCATCATCAGGTTATGGTTAGACTGGTACGTGGTGCCTCCCCACTGGAGCCCCATATTGGTGTTCTTGCTGCCCGCTCAGGGATCCTCATCTGCATCCCTGCGTGAGCATCGATAACGCTGATAGTGAGCTATGATGGAGAGACGTCACGCACCAGTCTAAACCAGACCCTGATGATGGCATTTCTAGGGAATTATACCCAAAATGCATAAACGTAGCAACATAATGTGTAACTATTATAAGAATGTCAGTGATGGTAACAACAGCGTATTGTGTGGGCAGGCTACATAGCCTGACAGTAACACTGTATGTGTATGACTGAGAACCGGATACACAGACATTAGAATTGCAGATTGATAAGGTATACAACGGATCTGCTAGTTTCACGTGTTGAAAAGGTGAGCACTGCTTACTCTCATCCCTCCATGCATGGCTGTTCGGAGGACTGATCAGGTGGCATGTGTGTGGCATGTGTATGTGTGACATTTAGGTCATGAGGGTATCTCACACATCACCTTATGTCCCACCCACAGGCACTCAGCGGGCTCACCAGCTGCTACACGAGGATCTGGGGGCTATCACCAGAGAGCTGCAGCAGACGAGGGCCACAAACACAATGATTGTCGAGGAGCTGCAGCGGAACAGGGCCACGAACGCTATGATTGTGGAGGAGCTGCAGCAGAACAGGGCCACAAATGATATTATGGCGGGGGCGCTCCTCAGGATTGCAAGCGCCCTAGAGACCAGACCGGACCAGATGTAGCGGCTTGCGCCAGCACCGCCACCGAAGGCTACATCACCGGAACAACCCCAGGGGGGTGGGTTGGCATGTGGGCGGGCCATGCAGGGTGGGCGGGGCGGTCAGTGTGGGCGGCGCGGCCGGCCATGGAGGATGTGATGTAAACGAAATAAACTGTCATGTACCTGTACATACTGTGTGTTGTATTCCGATTTGTGGGACTGGGGTGCCTGACAACATCCACACCACATGTTGTCTCCACGTCCATGTGGCCACACTCATGCCCCTCAGTACAGGGGTGGCTGTACTGGCAGTTCCCAGTGCACCGTGGACCTGACAGACCCTGTGTGTCATGGACAGTGTCAGGTCACAGCACCTAGGCCCCAGAATCGGGGGATAGCCATGCTCCCCAGATGCAAATGGCACATGTCCTGGTGTCACATGTCTGGTGCTGGGACCTGTCGCCGTCACGCCCCCCCAGTACCCCACTAGCATTAGACACACATGTGCATACCGTCTCCCTGGCCGCACAAGGCCTACATGGCAGGCCTCCCATATTAACCTGCCTGCAGCACTGACAGACATGGCTTGCTTACATAGGTCGGTTGCTCATTCCTGCATGCACCTATGGTCACCCACTGCCCATCCCTGAGACATGCATGTTCCTGTGCCACCTGCATATGCCATCCCCCTTGGCAGCTCCTTGGTTCAGAGGCACACCTTCCCCACCGACCACTGGCATCGCTATCATCCAGTTCAGCTATTGGCACACATGCATTGTGCATCTGATATGGTTCTCACACATTGCACTCCGCATGCACGTCACCAGGTACTGTGTGACATGATCCACATTGGCACACCACACTGTCTACTGTGCACACACATGCCCACACACATGGCCATTCCCCCCAGCCACGTGTGGGGAGAGGACATGTCTGCTACACATGTCCACCTTGCATACACATACCTCCCAACACACATGTCCCAGGATCATGTCTGTAGCCTGTCTGTGGGAATGACGACGGACCAATGGGTTTATCTCAACCACGCTGTATTTGGAAACAATTAAACATATAACTTGGTGATACATACAACATAGTGCACTACATCAGTATTTCCGCTGTACAGGCATACAGTGCCATGCTGTGTCACACCAGCTGCCGTATGGGGTCGGAGAACACAGGACACCACAGGGCACGTGTGTGGGCATCACAGGAGCCATCACACGCTCCTGGGACGCCCGTCAGGGGATGGCCACCAAATGGGCAGCCACTCCATCTCGGCGGCCATCCACTGAACGGCCGCTGTCAGCCACTGGTTGCTGTGTACAAGATAATGCAGGGATTGCTCCATGCCAACCAGGGCCACATGCATGTCGCGCACGCACATGCCACCACACACACACATGGTGCCAGGTGTCTGCATGGTGGCATGTGCATGCAGGCCGTGTGTGGCCATGGCTGGCACGTCGTCTCTTACCAACACATCCTGTACAGGCATGCGCGGTGGCTGGCAGGGGCCCACGCCACCCTGTGATGTCCTATGTTTCCTGGCACCCTCCCAGGGCCCTGCACATCCCCCCTGACACCTCCCCCTCCCCCTCCGCCTCCCCCATGCTCCCCCCTTTGCCCCCCTCCCACACATCAACTGCACTCACTCCCTCCCCTTCTGCCCCACCCCCCAGCCCCTCCATGTCCACATTGTCCCCCCCCTGCAGCATCCACCATCTCCTCCTCAGCTACCACCTCGTCCTCTGCCTCTGTCCCTTGTGCCTCCTCCTCGTCCTCGGTGGTGTGGCGGGCAGTGGGGCATGACAGGGGCTGCTCGGGTGCTGACGGGCCCTCACCGGCGGCATCTCACTTTGTGGAGGATGACAGTCATTAGATCATTGTCCTGTGAGTCACCTGGAACATGTACATATTGTGGCACCACACAGGCTAGTGAGCCAATGTGACATCCCTTACAGATCTGTAGAGACAGCACAACTCACCTCCACCTTGGGTCATCGCCCTCCTTTGGAGGCGGTGGAGGTATCCCGGGTGGCGCAGCCGTATCTCCCGGCCCTTCTTCTGTAGGTCCTCCTGTGGTGAGAAATGGGTGGGGGCATCAGTGACCATATATCTCTGGTGGGTGGCCGACACAACGCTAACCTCTCTGGGGGTGGTTTCTCCTGCACCGCTGCTCCGTGGGTCATATATTGGCTTTTGCGCTAACCTCTCTGGGGGCGGTTTCTCCTGCACCGCTGCTCCATGGGTCATGTATTGGCTTTTGCCAGTGCCACCTCAATGTGTGGCTGTAGGTACGGGCATGTCTGCAGAGACACCCATGTGGCCTGTGCACTTTACCCTCGACAGACTGTTCAATGTTCCTATGCTCACGCTGTATGACATGGCAGTACCTTGTCACGTGTGGTTTGCCGTGCTGGTGTCCAGGAAACCCCATGACACCTTATGTGGCCTGCAGCCACATTTGTTGCCCTCCTGTCCTGCCCACCTCATCCAACGCATCCCCGATGGCAACACCATATCCCAGAACACATGGGTGATGTCTCCACACATGGAGCGGTGAGTGGGTGGCCCTGTGCCCTTTGCCAGGGGTAACTACACTGCCATTTGCCCCTCTAGTATACCTCTGGGCCATGACCAGGGACCTGTGTAGGTAGGTCAATTGTGGCTGGCAGCCACAGGGGCCAGGGCCTACACAACGGAATGGCCCATTGCCAACTGTGCTCCTGTCTGGGTATCAGGCAGTGCAGTGCAAACCCCACAGGTGCATGAATCCTTCCAACAGCATCTGTGATGTTCCTCTGCAACCAGGGGCGGCATTGGTGCCGAGTGGGCGGATGGGTGTCCTGACTCAGCATACAGTTCTGGGAACATGGCTCTGTTACAGGCCTTCTTAATCAGATCCCATAGCTCGTGGGGGTGGGGTGCTGTTCCGCACATTCACATCTGCACCCACCATACCATTGGGGCCCATCACATATGTGTGTGGAGTGGCATTGCACCACATACTAGGGGGTATATGCAACCTAACCCGCTATAAGCTAAACCCATCGCTGAGGAACATACGAACCGTTGCATTCAGGTCCCAGGCACCCTCGGGGTTTGGTATCCTAGTGCACATCAGCAACACACACCATATCACCAGGGTGAGTGAGAGCCCACTCTGATGGGCCCTCAGGCCTCCTGGGGATAGGGTAGATGTTTTAAATTACAAAAGCACACACAGAACCATATCACCAGGGTGAGTGAGGGCCCACTCTGATGGGCCCTCAGGCCTCCTGGGGATAGGGAAGATGTTTTAAACTGCAACAGCACACAGAACCATATCACCAGGGTGAGTGAGAGCCCACTCTGATGGGCACTCAGGCCTACTGGGGATAGGGAAGATGTTTTAAACTGCAACAGCACACAGAACCATATCACCAGGGTGAGTGAGAGCCCACTCTGATGGACCCTCAGGCCTCCTGGGGATAGGGTAGATGTTTTAACTTACAAAAGCACACACAGAACCATATCTCCAGGGTGAGTTAGAGCCCACTCTGATGGGCCCTCAGGCCTGCTGGGGATAAGGAGGATGCTTTAAACTGCAACAGCACACAGAACCATATCACCAGGGTGAGTGAGAGCCCACTCTGATGGGCCCTCAGGCATCCTGGGGATAAGGAAGATGTTTTAAACTGCAACAGCACACATAACCATATCACCAGGGTGAGTGACAGCCCACTCTGATAGGCCCTCAGGCCTCCTGGGGATAGGGTAGATGTTTTAAATTACAAAAGCACACACAGAACAATAATCACCAGGGTGAGTGAGAGCCCACTCTGATGGGCCCTCAGGCCTGCTGGGGATCAGGAAGATGTTTTAAACTGCAACAGCACACAGAACCATATCACCAGGGTGTGTGAGAGCCCACTCTGATGGGCCCTCAGACCTCCTGGGGACAGGGTAGGTTATATGATATTGACAGCTGCATACACCATATCACCAGGATGACTGGGCACCCACTTTAATGGACTCTCAGGGCAACTGGGGGTTGGGCTGATGTGTTACCCTGGAAATGCGGACCCACCATATGAGCATGCTGTTTGGAACACCTCCTTAGGCATACATATGGGCTACCTGTGTTACAGTTTGTGTTTGGACATCAACGGCAGCAGCCGCCATGACACCAGGATGGCATCAGGGCCCATGTGAACAGGACCTTGGCCCCCTTGGTAATGGCCAGACCACCCAGATGTGCTACATAGACAGTATGGCACATGGGTTTACCTGCTACACATAACTGTGATAGACTACCTACACACACCACCATGCACAGCTGCAATCAACACTGGATATGTGTATGGTTCTACTGACCTGTCCCCATGCACTTACCTCCTGTGGGTATGCAGCTACACTGTTATAGCACCGTGTGACTTGGTCCCATGCTCTTTTGACCCTCGCCAGGTCCTGCTGCCTTGAGGAACCTGGAAAAAGCTTGTTCTGCTTTGGGGCTATCAGCCCTGCCAGGTGCCACAGCTCTTGCCTAGTGAAGGGTGGCTTCCTGGATATGGTTGCCATTTTCACCTGTGCCGAGCTCACGCATGCATGCCGCAACGTACGTGCATGCGCCCCTCTTCCCCCTACACTAGCCTATGCTACCTGAGATACACATGATTTGGTGTCGCCAACAATGTCTAGATTGATCTTTGCTGCAGACACACTTTTCACTAATGTGTCTGACATTTAAAACTACAATTTGGCATCTATGCATTTATCTGGTTCCATACCCACTTGGGTCTCGAACCCATCACCACTGGTTCCTGGGATAATGTCTTATCCGTTGTGCCATGCCTTTGCACATAGCAAGGACTTCCTACACAGTGACACTACGGGGTTTTTTTCACTGATCTATCTTAATGTGAGGCCAGCAATGATGTGCAGAATGACATGGGGGGGGGGGCGTTATCTGGCCTACATGTGGGAATCGCACAATAGGTTGCATGGCGCACATTATGGCACTATGGGAGTAAGCGTGCCAAGTTACTGCACATCATTCGTAGGTAGGTGTGCTGACATACAGCCTAGTGGTAGAGGTGCGGCACATTGGTTTACAGACTGCCTGATGATACAGGCATCATGGGTTCAATCCCCCAATGTGGCTATTGCATCTGACTGCCTGAGACATTGCCCTTTACTATCAGCAGTGGTTTCTGAGGCAGTTTCCTTTTATTTTCATATGTGCTTCTAGCAAACACACCCTCACAGTGCCATACCCTAATGTGCCGCATCATGCGTCCTATAGGGCTATCCAGCAGACACATTATAAGGTGCACTGTCCACCACAACACCTTATAATGTTCCCTTATAGGGCACATCATAGGTCACCTTATGGGGTACCTTTTTGGCGCTTTATGGTGAGCTTTTGAGGCACCCTCAGGCTACAGTACTGAGGGTGTTGCTGCTAGCAGCACTACGTCAACTTAGGAAAAATAAAAGCCTCTGATGGCCCTATCAGAGAACCCCACTGTTGGTTCACACCCATGACCTCTCGCGCCACAGGCAGTGAGGTCACCAGTGGGCTACATCTCCATATCTACTAAGTAACTGCTGGCTGGCTACAGTAGGACCTCAGGTCATCCCATATACTGTTTGCTGTGGTTACCAGGATAGGGTTATACCACACATACCCATGATGCACTGCACATGTCAATTAGCACTCTACAGATACCCACGGGATGGGGTATGCACCCCCACAGCACCTCAGCCTGGTAGGGGGTACTGTCCGTATGTGTTACTGGCACAGAGTAGCTACAGGCTGTCACATTGTGCATGTCCAGTGCTCACCCTGAGGGTAAGGTGGGCCTACCGGCACCATATCCACAGCACCTGGCTTAGCTGAAATAGGCTATGCTGCAGGATCCCATCAATGGCAGTGTGTGATAGGTGGGTTTTGCAGATACACTTTTGCATACACCTGTGTCCATTGGTATTTCACAGTTACGTTTAGCCCTTGTGGACTATGATGCACCCAGAATGGTGCATATCCTGTGTGGGTGCCATAGCCACATGCTTGGGGGGGGGGGGGGGTTGGATCCATAGACAGACTATGTAGTACCACCCATACTGCCCCCTGGAGCTCAGTATCCCCCACCAACACATCCACGCGATGGTGGCGACCATCCACCTCAATGCATCAGGGGTACAGACAACTTACATGGCAGTCCATGCAGCTCTGTACACATCCATTGGGCAATAGGGGACAGACAGTTGGACTGGAAATGTTCAGCTGCCCCCACCAATATCTGACATTCTCCAGCAGCGAGCACAGGGAGTCTGCAGCTGTTGCACCCTGCAAGGTGTTCCAGCAATACACATAGAAACTGCATACAGCCTGCTAGCTAGTCCATAGTACTGGAGGAGAGGTGTTCACCCAAAACCTGGGATGTGAGCACACCCACCAAGCAGATATGTCGGTGATTGGGCCCCCAAAAGGGAAACCCATATATACCACCTCATAGCAACACTATATAGCGCTATGGGGGCACCTAGCCAAGCCATAGTCACTGCCCGGTCGTGGTGAGAGTGCCACCCAGCAGGACATTCTGTGGCCACCCTATCCCTGCAGGTGGTGGCTGGCCACTACACTGTCCCAGCCATTGCCCTATGCCCTGTGCTGCTTCATCCTGGCCAGGCCACCATGTCCAACCTATACCCACAATACTTTGCTCCTCATTATGCACATTGGCAGACTAACACTCTGAACAGTGCAAGCAGTGTGGTCTGCATAAGGTGTTGGCAACCACCACACATTGGATGGACAGACACACTCTCTCACACCTGTGGCAGCATTGTGCCAATATAGAGGCGTTTTGCAGCCCTTGCCACTTCACCAGGCCTGGTTACAGCACAGCCATGGCTATGTTATGCAATACTGTTGGGGTGCATCCCCAGGATGCTAGACACTTTCGGAAAACATACCTGCTACACATTCCACAGACATCAGGGAGGTTGGTATGGTACAGCTCAATGGGCAGTTTGAGACTAACTTAGGATTTGCTATCAGCCATTATTCATAGCAACCTTTTGATATATGTGCACCTTATCCCCGGTTTTAGGGTGGCATTGCTAAGGTATTCAGGTGCTAGTATTGGGGGCGGCATGCAGGGCCCAACATCCAGCCTCTCCATGACGCGTTGGGGACTGGCGCCTGTGGGTGCAGGTGTGTCTGGCCCTGTTGGCCGCTGCTCTAGGGCAGAGGTTCCCAACACCAGTCCTGGTGGGCCAATCACTGTTCGGGTTTTCATGATATCCCTAATGACTATGCATAGATATATCTGCATACCATGGGGGCGGTACAGGGTCATGCAGCACAGGCATCTTTATTCGGGACAGCATGGGATGCAAATGTGGTTTGGCCCTCAAAGACTGCATTTGGGGGACTCGGGTATAAGTGATGCGCATGTTTATGATGTCTGTGCTCTGTAGGGTAAAATATGGGCGTTTGGAGCATGTTTCTGTTCTCTGCACTAAAGGTCCGCTTTTTACTGGCACAGTTTAGTGGTGGATAAAATATGGGTCTGGAATGTCAGGGCCTCAGCTGGGATTTGAACCTGTGACTTTCTGCTCTTGAGTGCACTGTCTGTGTGTACTGCACCACAATGCGGCCATGGAAATGCTTTATTCCCTGGAGATACCATGACTATTTGTCAGGCAAAGTGTGACTGTTGCACTGCACGGCTCCCACCTGAACAGGGCTCGGCCACGGACTGCTGTGGGCAGCGGACAATACCCCCTCCTCTACCCGTACCCCTCCGCCGCCATGTTGACATGTCCTTATCTTGGGGACGGCGTGAGCCCTGTCTGATTTGTTGCCATCCAGGGCTGCCTTTGGGGGACTCGGGTGTAGGTGATGTGCATGTTTATGATGTCTGTGCTCTGTAGGGTAAAATATGGGAGTTTGGAGCATGTTTTTGTTCTCTGCACTAAAGGTCTGCATTTTACTGGCACGGTTTAGTGGTGGGTAAAATATGGGGCCTGGAATGTCAGGGCCTCAGCTGGGATTTGAACTTGTGACTTTCTGCTCTTGAGTGCACTGTCTGTGTGCACTACACCACTGTGGCCACAGAGATGCTTTATTCCCTGGAGATACCATGACTGTTCATCAGACAGGGCCTTTGTGATGCAGTGCATGGCACCCACCTATACAGGGCTGGGCCACGGTCTGCTGTGCACAGCTGCCACTGCCCCCTCCACCACCAGTACCCCTCTGCCACCCTGCCGACATGACCTTCTGCTGGTGGTGCTGGTGGAGCACAGTGTCCTGCCATCCAGTGTGCGGGAAGGCGGCTGCCTATGGTGCGGGTTCTGGGGTAGGGGTGCTTGCATAGATTTCCACACTTCCCCCCAACACCGCCTGCCAATTTTTTGTGCCCTTGGGGGTACCTGCAGGGTACTATCCCCTGTGACACTGTGGGAGGTACACTCGTGCCCATGCTGGGCCCTCATCATTTGCTGTCTGGCTGCTCTACTGTTTCAGCATTCCTATGGGCCACCTAGGCATCACCCTGGTCTGCACTGTGGCCCAGCTGCAGCACAACATGTGCCATCTGCAGCCCTCTGTGTCCCCTTTCTCAGCATCTGTCCAGTTGCCCATTCCGACATGCCCGCCCTGCTGTTGTGGAACATGTGCACGCCACATGGATCCTGTCCAATGGAGAGGGAAATCCTGCATAGCACAGTTTCACTATGGGATCATTCACCTTGTATGGGGACAAGCGTGGACCCTTCTGCAATTCATATCTCTTTTTTTGGTGCTTTCTTGGGAGTATTTTTTGGTGTTTCCCATTTATGTCACTATTACCCAGCTTGATTATGTTTTTTCTATATTTTGTTGGGGTAATTTTCAATGTTTATTTGCACTTCTGTTCCGTGCACATGTATCACACTTATCACTGTTTTCAAGGTTTCCCTGGTTTTGCTGTACATTGCTGACAGAAATGGTTTCTCTTCCCTTTAAATCATCTCTAACGCCAGGGTTTCACTGGCATTAGTTTTGAGCCTCGGATTTCACAGCGTTAGTGTGCAGGGAGCCTCTCCCCTCCCACTCTCCACCCATTGACCCCTTCTCTCCACCCCTGGGGAGCCTTCCTTCGCCCTCCGGGAGCCTTTCCCCGCCTTCAGCGCTTGTTTGTGCTGCAGCGCGCGTTATCACGCGATAAGGTACCTGTGCGCCTTGTAAAGTGCCATTATCGTGCGATAAGATACCTTATCATGCGTTAACGTTACAGAGCGCACATTAAGACGGTTTAGTAAACATACCCCTATGTGATCCTGTTGCTAGGAAGATTAAGGAGAGAGGTCACTACTAGGTGTCAAGTGTCTCTCCACCCCCCCCTCCACCACATCAGTTTCACTCATCAGATGGGCCCAGCAGAACCAAAACTCCCTTCCAATCCTCCATCTCTACCCTGGGCTAGCAGAACACATTTAATTGCATGTCATTTCCTGTTGCTAGGGCTTGATCTTGTGACAAGAGCTGTGAGACTGGGCTCCAGCAGCAGGAGATGATGTGCAATTAAATGTGACTTCTACTGCTTGTATAGGGAGAAAGACAAGTGGTAAGGAGGAAGACTGACAGGGTATATAAACAAAAATACCCTAATGTTAAAAGCATTTTAATTTAAACTAGATTTCATGTTAGAATCGTTCAGTTGTGTTAAAGCAGTATTTACTTTAATATTTGATGACCTACAATACATACAATTTTAAAACCAGAGAATATATACTATTTTAAGCCAGAGAGAGGGTAAGATAATTCCACTGGGGCATCTAAAAAGCTATGAAGACCCGGTATTCTCTTTGACAAAGCCTTTTCATAGATGAAACATGGTCATGTCAAAGGCAACCTCTCTGAATCTGTTTGACATATAAGAAGTGGATGATAACTTACATATACTAAGTGCAAACAAATATATACTGACTTGGATTACTCATAAGTATAAACATTTCTTATAACAGAAAATATTTTGCTGATGTATGATGATTAGAAATTCTTAGTCTTTCATTACTATACAGCTATTAAAACACCTCTTTAACTTCCTTTTGTTATCTAAATCAATCATTGGTGAACAATATTGCTGTCTTAGGGATCTGTGATTTATTTTATATGTACTAACTCGGATATTTTGTTCTATGCATATGGAGCAGCAAGGCGGAACAAACAAAGTCTGGAGTTGGCAGTATCAGAGAAGGACATAGATAAAGGGGACCTCCCAGAGGAGCACAGTTCCCGAAGGGGTGTAGGGAGTGATAAGAGAGGAAAGGTAGCAAGGAACTGCAGAATGAATGCACTTATAGGTCAGGAGGAGAAGTTTCAACTAAATGCAGAAACAAATGGAGAGCCAGTGAAGTGATTTGAGAAAAGGGGTTAAGTAAGCATAGAGGTGGAGTCCTGATCGCAGCCAAGTCCACATTATCACTTACCAGCACCACACACAACAATACCAAGGACATTGACATACTCAAAGTAGAAAACAACACAATAGCAACCTGTCTAATATACAGACCACCGTCCTCTCCCCCAGAAACACTGGCCACAGCACTAGAATGCGTCTCAACCACAGCAATCAGAAAATACCAAATCATCCTGGGAGACATAAACCTACCATCACTACCACAATGCCAAGCCAACACCTTCATGGAAGCCATGGAACAACTTGGTTACAAACAGATAATAAACGAACCGACACACAACAAAGGTAACACCCTAGACATGGTATTCACACCCGCAGAACAACAACCAAACAAGGAAAAAAATCCTGTAATAAAAATAACCCAAGTACCATGGTCCGACCACCACCAAATTGAAATCAGGATCTGCACACCGCCCAGT
The DNA here is from genome assembly GCA_033557465.1 of Ichthyophis bannanicus. Taxonomy (NCBI): domain Eukaryota; kingdom Metazoa; phylum Chordata; class Amphibia; order Gymnophiona; family Ichthyophiidae; genus Ichthyophis; species Ichthyophis bannanicus. Next base: position 1,798,847,096 of record CM066032.1, on the reverse strand, counting down.
AACCCAAAATCTGAACTACCAACACACACCCGCAGAAGATTTAATAAATACAACAGCGAAACCCTTATAAATTCCATCACCTCGCACGTAGACCTGCAAAGCACCGACCTCGACAGTCTAATAACCAATTGGAACTCAGGAATTCAAGAGATGTCTGAACCCAAACAGAAAGCAACAAACAACAACCCCAAACTCAAAACGGAATCATGGTACACTGCGGAAGAAAAGCTGAAGGATAGTCAGCAAAAGCAAAAAAGATATTACGATAGAGATACAAAGCCCAGATAACTAACTGCCGGAGAAAAGGTAGTCATTTTAGTGTCCGGGCCTACCCCGAAATTTGAAGTTCAGTGGAGGGGACCTTATAAGGTGGTCAAACCACTTGGTCCAGCCTCATACTTAATACAAGACACAAAGGGACATGAGCAAGTGTACCATATAAATGTCCTCCAACATTGGCATGAAAGATTGGCCTTGATTACATCAGCCGAAAAAGTGTCAAGGTACATGGCATTGCGGCCATATGAATATAAAGTAGAACATAGAGCAGGAAAGCTGCATTATAATGCCGACGCAATGTCAAGAATTATGTGCTGTAGAGAAAATGAAGAATCAGCCCGTAATATTTTAAGAAGGGGGATGTGTCATGAAGCTGAAGCTACTGAGAGTGCAGACTTAGAAAAAAACCCTGCCTTTAACAGAGCTGTTGATGTGCAGAGGATGCAATTACCTTGCAGCCCAGCTAGAGGAAGCAGGAACAAAACTACTGAGGCTGAGTTAACACACCCAGCCACTGATTATGTAAGAGCTAATCAGCTGCACCTGACGACAAGCCCGGGAAACTCAAAGGTAGAATGCCTTTATAAGAGAAAGGCAGTTCAGAGGAAGGCAGGCCAGCAGGAGGAACTGGTCCAGAAGAAAGCAGGCCAACAGAAGGAACCGGTCCAGAGGAAAGCAGTCTGGAGGAAAGCAGTCCAGAGAGGGACAGTCCAGAGAGAGACTGCCAGGAGAAGCACTTCAGATGGAAGGAGTGACACCTCCAACCCAAGCAGCGTAGCTGGATCAAGCAGAACGCCCAGAATAGTAAGTGCTGGAAAAGGAGCAGAGAAAGTCAGAAAGAAAGACAGCTCGAGGAGAGTCAGTCTGGAGAGAGACTCGGTAGCAGAGGACAACAGAGGCAAAGAGCTTGGGAGGAGAAAGCCTTGCTTTGAGAGAGGCCTATGCTCACCGGAGGAGTTTGAATCAGGATTAAGAGGTACAGAAGGAAAGGTTCTGATAGCAGAGCTACCTTAACCCAGAAGCAAGGAAATACGGATTCCTCACCAGGTTTTCCTGAACTACAGAAAGGTAAAGCACTGATCAGAAGGTTCCAAGAGAAAGCCTGTTTCCAGAGAGAGGTGCCTCAGAGAGAAAGCTCCAGTTATACCGGCTACAGGAGGAAGCCCAGGTATGGTGCCACTTCATTTATAAAAGAAAGTTTATCTCCTAGAAGCTCTGGTGAAACAGATGCTCAGTGCAGGAGAAAAGGAAACAAGTCAGTGCTTTATAAACCAGTATTTAAGGGCAGAAGAACAGGCCATGTTCGTTTTGGAGCCTTAGAACAGCCCTATTGGAAACAAGCAAACAGAGACAGAGTCTGGGAAAGTATAGCAGCAAGGGAGACACCCAATTCAGAGGGAGAGGCCAGTGACCCAGAGTCCATGGAAATAGACCTAGAGAACCCTATTCCCATGCCTCCAGATGAATTTATGGATTGTACCTTGTGTATTGCTAGCAGCCTTGAGTCATTAGCAGAACTGTGAATTGAAAAGACCTTTTTGCTTTGAGAATGCTCATGTTTTGTGCAAAATGCCAGAGAACTGTTTTGCTTATTTAAGTTGCTCTGAAGTAAGAGAATCTTTCAGTTAATCTCTCCAATCAACTGTGAAACTTGTAACAGTTTTTCTTCTTGCTTATGTTTGGTGAAACCCTGAATTAAAGGACTTTCTTTATTTCTGTGCCTTACTGAGCCTTTGCGTTAAAGGGGAAATAAAAGCCTTAATACCCTCTATTTGGCTTATACAATTTGTTCATACAAGGAGCTGGACTACAAAGACCAACCTGCACTTGGCCTTAAAGAGCCCTTTCCTCCTTGAAACAATAAAAATGCTCAGCCTACCCTTACAGCCACTGGCTACTAGGGAGTGCTGATGACAGTGCACCCCCCCCCCCCCCGCACCTCCATTTAGCCACTTTATGGGGGTGGGAGAGAAAAGGCGCACACCCAATGTGCAAATCTCCAGCACACTAAGCAGGTCTGGACCCTCCCGAAGAGACCAGACCTGCTTAGTGTGCCGGTGAGAAGACTTAAGGGGCGCATTTCGGCTCTCTGCTGCTGCCTGCTGCCGCTAAAGTGGCGGCGGCAGGCAGCAGCAGAGAACCGAAATGCACCCTTTAAGTCATTGCGCCCTGTGCGGCCGCACCGCTCGCACAAGGCTCGGTACAGTCCTGCCTGGGACGCACATCTTAGAATAAGCCTCCACAAGTCCAAAGTAACTGTTTGCAGTCTTAGATCTTAGCGTCCATTTATCCTTCTTTAATGTTATTTAGGTAAACTCATTCAGCTTTGCATGAAACTTGCAGCTAGGTTCCTGGCCTTCCCAAGATTTTGCCTTTTCCCAAGGAAATCTAATAGTCTGCTTACTCACAACATCAAAAGACAGGGTAAAATTCCTTGTTCTTGTCAAGACTTCCAAGCATCCTCCTCCTCCAGCTGCACTCTCACTCATTGACTTTTCTGTCATCTCAGGGAAGTAAGAAAATATTTTGTAACCCAAAGAATCTATCTCCACACTGCCTCTTCATAGGAACCTTCCAGTATTCACACTTTGTTCTGTGGTATTGATGCTATCTGAGAGACTTCCCTCTACAAATTTCTACTTTTATTTCCTTGCTAGTCCCTGCTAGGAGCAGTCATTACAGATACCTTGTGCTCACTTCCCTTCACCTCCATACTTTAGCTGAAACGGAACAAGAAGACCCATAAAAGTGGTTCATTCCCTTTTTCTGTGTTTGTGATGCTAACATCATCCGATACCATAAAATCATTGTTTCTTCTACCTAGTCCTTTTTATTATTCCAAATAGAGAACAGCAGCATGTTTATCAAATTTCTAGGTATGTGCAGGCTAAAAAAAATTGTTTTCTATCATTTTATTTTGATTTTTGAAATTGTTTCTTATCTTACAATAGTGTGTGTGATGCGCACTATTGCCACTTTCATTTTGAAATGAAAGCACATCCCTACAAATTTCACATTATCCCAGTGTGGGCATAATAATTAGAGGCCCTTGTACTAAAGTGCGGCTAAGAGTTACTACAGGCTTTAGGCCTATGGTGACTGCTACTGTGTGCTAAAAGCAGCCAGCATGATGAAAATCCCACACTATTTTGTGCAAAATGGGATAGATGAGAGCGCCATTGGGATGGAGAGCGGACATGTCGGCTGGTGGCAGCTAATGTGTGGAATGGTACTGCATGCTTCCGTCCCGACTGCTGACAGTTTGGCTGCACTTAAAGGCATTAAGTGCAGCTGTACTACCAGCAGTGCAGTAGTGCAGTAGCTGGCATACATGGATAAAGGAAAATAAAGTTGCATGGCTGTGATCCTCTATTCCCACTCCCAATAAGAACATAAAATGTGCCAGACTGGGATAGACCAAGGTCCATCAAGTCCAGTATCTCTTTCCCAAGAGTGGCCAATCCAGGTCACAAGTACATGCCCATTTTAGTGCCGCTGAAAATCCTGTTCACTGCGATTTACGTGTTTAGTAGGTCTGCTAACCACATTACTAATTTTAAATATTGGGCCCATAATTGTTAAGATGCAGTCCTTCCCCAGTACAGTACAGTACACTCACACTCTCTCTCTCTCTCTCCATCCCCCCTCTCTGCATTGTATAATATATGCAGGGCCGGCCCGTCAATTGAGCGAGAATGTTTTTTGCACAGGGCCCCGCGTTTCAGGGGGCCCCGCGCAAAAAACATTCTGATCCTAAAGTAAAATTTTAAAAAGAAAAAAAAAGCTGTCTTCTCCGGCTGCCGGGGCCGCCGCGGCAGAATCGAGTGTGCCGCGGGGCCCCCCCCTGCCCAGCAGAGCCTGCCCTCCCCTTTATCACTTCTGTCTTCGCAGCTTCAGTCAAACGTGCCGGCTTTCAGAGCGCGAGAGGAGAGTTTCTCCCTCGCTGCTCTGTTAAGCCCGCAGGGGCTGATGGGAAGTTCCCATCAGCCCCCACGGGCTTAACAAAGCCGCGAAAGGGAAACTAGTCCTTTCGCGCTCTGAAAGCCGGCGCGTTTGATTGAAGCTGCGAAGACAGAGGTGATAAAGGGGAGGGCAGGCTCTGCTGGGCAGGGGGGCCCCGCGGCACACTCGATTCTGCCGGCAGCCAGAGAAGACAGCTTCTTTTTTTAAAGAAAATTTCCCTAGGCTAGGCTAGGCTGGGCTGGGCTGGGGGGGATTAGGAATGGTGATGGGCTGGGGGGGGGTTTAGGAGTGGTGATGGGCTGGGGGGGGTTAGGAGTGGTGATGGACTGGGGGGGTAGGAGTGGTGATGGGCTGGGGGGGGGGTAGGAGTGGTGATGGGCTATGGGGGGGCTGGGGGGGCTAGGAGTGGTGATGGGCTATGGAGGGCTGGGGGGCTAGGAGTGGTGATGGGCTGGGGGGGTTAGGAGTGGTGATGGGCTATGGTCTACCTACTACTCTATATGGGCTGATGGGATTAGGACTGAAAGTGGGATGATGGGGAGGGTAGGACTGGTAATGGGGTATGGGGGGGCTTAAACTGAAAATTGGGTGATGGGGATTAGGACTGGAAATGGGCTGGTGGGATTAGGACTGGGAGTGGGCTATGGGGGGCTAGGACTGGTAATGGGTTGGGGGGTTGCTAGGACTGGAAATGGGCTGGGGGGATTAAGACTGGAGGTGGGCTGATGGGGTTAGGACTGGTAATGGGCTGTGGGCTGTTGGGGGGGTTAGGACTGGTAATGGGCTATGGGGGGCTAGGACTGGAAATGGGCTGATGGGGGGGTTAACACTGGAGGTGGGCTGATGGGGTTAGGACTGGTAATGGGCTGGTGGGATTAGGACTGGGAGTGGGCTATGGGGGGATAGGACTGTTAATGGGTTGGGGGGTTGCTAGGACTGGAAATGGGCTGGGGGATTAAGACTGGAGCTGGGCCGATGGGGTTAGGACTGGTAATGGGCTGTGGGCTGTTGGGGGGGGTTAGGACTGGTAATGGGCTATGGGGGGGCTAGGACTAGAAATGGGCTGATGGGGGGGTTAACACTGGAGGTGGGCTGATGGGGTTAGGACTGGTAATGGGCTGTGGGCTGATGGGGGGTTAGGACTGGTAATGGGCTATGGGGGGTTAGGACTGATAATGGGCTATGGGGGGGGGGGCTAGGACAGGAAATGGGCTGATGGGGAGGGGTTAGGACTTGAGGTGGGCTGATGGGGTTAGGACTGGTAATGGGCTGTGGGCTGATGGGGGGGTTAGGACTGACAATGGGCTATGGGGGGCTGAATGGAAATGGGTTGATGGGGTTAGGACTGGAAGTGGGCTGATGGGGGGTTAGGACTTGAAGTGGGTTGATGGGGGGGCTAGGACTGGTATTGGGTTGGGGGGTTGCTAGGACTGGAAATGGGCTGATGGGGGGCTAGGACTGGAAATGGGCTGATGCAGGGACTAGAAGGGAATGGATGCTGGGTGAGGCGGGAACTAGAAGGGAGCTGATGTTGGGGGAGGATTAGAATGGGATGGGGCTGGGAGAGTAAAATGGAGAGGGGAAAAATATTTTGTGTGGGAGGGATAAAAAATCTACACTTAGCCGGGTATTGGGAGAGTAAGTGGGGATTGAGGATGGAGGGGTAAAATTTGAGTGGATGAAATAGGAATGAGGAAAGAGCAAAAGGAGAAAGATTAGTATGTTAAAGCAGATGTAGAGAGAGAGAATGGAAAAAAAAACTAGAAGAGAGAAGAAAGGACAAATGGACAGCAGATGATGGAGAGTTAGCAGAAAACATGAAGAAACCAGAAGAAAGTGGCTGGAGCAATTGTAACTGAAAAAAAAAGCACAAAAGGTAGAAAGATATCTCTTTATTTTGAATTTATTAACTGGAATATGAAAGCTCTGGGAAATGTGCATCATTAACGTCTGCGCTTTGTTTGGTACAAGAGGAAATTAATTTATAGTTTTATTTCTACAGTGTTGTTGTACATTCCAAGTTTGGCTTTTGGGGTTCCCAGTTTAATTATTGCCTTCCTGTTTCTAAATTGTGATTCCTTGTTTGGTGATGGTCTATGTTCTGCATGTGTAACTGAGCTGAGGTATTCTGTTTATGTAATTCCTATTTGACATTGCCACTTGTTCTCTTTCCCCAGTAGGTCATGTATTGTTGTTCTCTGAAATGTATTGGTTTAATATTTGCAGTGTTGCCTTTTGATAGGTAGGGTATGTTGCTTTGTGAGTCCTGGTAGTGCTGTTAGGATACGGCGGGTTTGCTATGGGTTCTAAATGGGCAGTGTTTGTAGTAGTTCCTAATGTGCCTGGCGGTTGGCACTGGATTATAGTAATGTAGAAATCTTTTAGTCTGTCTTTATCCATACACACACTAACTTTTAGTAAACATGTCTCTTAATGAATGTTAGCATTATGCGAATATTTATGCAAATAAGGCCACTTATGCAAATGAGGCCCCGCACCGAGTCTCCGCACATGGCCCCGCACCCCCCTTGGGCCGCCCCTGAATATATGCATAGAAGCACCATACACAACACTCCTCCCCACCCTCCCCATCCCAAGATTGTCAACTCAGCCCAGGTTAGCTGAACAGACTGAGCCAGTTCTACTTTTGCTTCCCGGGATTCTGGGATTGGAATTTAATGTAGTTTAAGTTAATACCCAAGCTTATATTCTACACCCTTTCAGTTAACAAGTACTGTGTAGAGTTCTGATTAAGAAAAATGATATACAAATACAGCTCTATACATTTGTCAGTGTGCCTACTTAAACTGCATGTATGTTGTTGTTGTTAAGTGCCGTCGAGTCGGAGTCGACTCATGGCGACCCTCTGGATAGCTATCCTAAATTGTGTTCGGTCTTCAGTCAGGCGGCTCATTGTTGACAGACTGGTACCCGTAGCTGCTGTTATTGTATCGATCCATCTCATTGCTGGCCTTCCTCTTTTGCTTTGACCTTCTATCTTGCCAAGCATGATGTCTTTCTCTAATGATCTCTCTCTTCACATGATGTGTCCAAAGTATGAAAGCCGAAGTCTTGTCATCTGAGCTTCTAATGAAAGCTTAGGTTTGATCTCCTCTAGTACAGACTGGTTTGTTCTTCGGGCAGTCCATGGTATACACAGTATTCACCACCAGCACCATAATTCAAAGGCATCAATTTTCTTCCTGTCTGTCTTTTTCACTGTCCAGCTTTCACATCCATATGATGTTATTGAAAATACCATGGCTTGAACAAGTTGAATCTTTGTATGGAGAGAGACATCTCTGCTCTTGAGAATCTTATCTAGGTCTTTCATAGCCATTCTGCCAAGAGCAATGCGTCGTCTGATTTCTTGACTGCTTGTTGCTTCTTTATTGATAGTTGATCCAAGTAGGTTAAAGTTGTTCACAATTTCAATTTCTTCTCCTTCAACGATGAACCTGTTGATTATGCCAGTTGTCATGATCTTTGTCTTCTTTACATTAAGGTGCAGGCCCATTTTGAGACTATGTTCTTTGATTGTGAGAAGCAAATGTTTCAGATCATCTTCACTTTCAGCCAGTAATGTAGTATCATCAGCATAGCGAAGATTGTTGATGAGTCTTCCACCAATCTTCACACCTCTGTTGTCTTCATACAATCCTGCTTCTCTGATGATTTGTTCTGCATATAAATTAAACAGGTAGGGGGAAAGTATGCAGCCTTGTTTTACACCTTTGCTTATTTTAAACCATTCTGTTTCTCCTTGTTCCGTTCAAACTGTTGCTTCTTGATTAATGTACAGATTGTGCAAGAGAACGATCAGGTGTTCTGGTATACCCATGCTTCTTAATGTGGCCCAGAGTTTCTCATGGTTTACACAGTCAAAAGCCTTGCTATAGTCGATAAAGCACAAATAGATATCCTTTTGGTATTCTTTAGTTTATTCAAGGATCCATCTCACATCCGCAATGATGTCTCCCGTTCCTTGCCCTTTCCTGAACCCTGCTTGCACTTCAGGTAGTTCTTGTTCCAGGTATGATTGTAGTCTCTTTTGAATAATCTTCAGTAGAATCTTGCTGGCATGTGGGATCAGAGCGATTGTTCGATAATTTCCACAGTCAGTTGGATCACCTTTCTTTAGTATTGGTATAAACACAGATCTTTTCCTGTCAGTTGGCCATGATGTTGTCTTCCATATTTCTTGGCAGAGCCTTGAAAGTATGGTAACCGCTGCATCAGATTGCTGCAATACTTCTATAGGAATGCTATCAATGCCTGGTGCTTTGTTCTTTGATAAGGCTTTCAATGCTGATTCAACTCCTTCTTTCATCACCAATGGTTCCCGATCATAAGGTACAGGTTGAAATGGCTGTTGGTCCACTTGATCTTTATCATATAAAAACTCTATATATTCCTTCCACCTTTTCTTGATCTTCTCAGCATCATTCAACATAGATCCTTGAGCATCTTGTAACATTCCAATTCGAGGCTGGAACTTTTTCTTTAACTCTCGTAGCTTCAGGAAAGCCAATCTTGTTCTTCCTCTAACAGTTTCTGCTTCTATTTCCTTGCAAGTGTCATTGTAGTACTTTTCCTTGTCCTGTCTTGCTGCACGTTGGAAATCTCTGTTGAGTTCTGCGATTGTATTTCTTTCTGTATGTATACAACCACAATTTTAGTAAAGCCTGTTTTCTATGCGTAAAACACTTACCATATGGAAGAGCCTTTTTAATGTCATCTTCGATGTCCAGTAAAATTAAAGTGCCTGTTTACTAAAGTGTGTTAAATCTTTGCACTTATTTGGGTTAGGGACAAAGACTAATGCACAGGAAGTGCAAAGGCCTGGCACTATTGGGGGTATATTTAGGAAATGTCTTATGCAGGGCACACATGAATGTAACACACCAAATAATGCTAACGTGTTGAGGTGGTATTAAGTTCACCCACATTATTGACATTGCAGCTATTACACTATGTGGCAAGTACTGAGCACTAAGGGCTGATTTCCATGCTAACTGCAATTCACTCTGTGGAGTGCTAAATTAGAAGGTTAGGGGCAGAGAGTGGGAGTGGTGAGCTCTGCACAGTCAGCAAGGGGGTACTGTCATGCCCATAGCCCCTTACAGCAGTGTGGAGGGGCGTGCTTGTTATAGCAGATTACACCACTTCAGCAACGTGCCTGACTGACTGACCTTGAAGTGCACCATGGGAAAGGTAGTCCAGTCAGGTTACACTTGACTTTTAGGCAGAAAAACACTCTTTTGTAGTTGGGTCGAGAGTTAAGGCATTGACAGAATTTATTTATGAGGTAAACGCAAATAAGGTACACAAATGGTCACCTATTGGATTTCTTCTCCAGGATTATATTTAGTACAACAGGATATAAATGAACTTAAGTACAAACAGCTTGTAATGTCTTTCAATGCAAAGCAGAAAGTCCTTTCCACAGCCACTGCTAGCAAATGTGCCTAGCAGTGCTGTTTAAACAAAACCAAAATATCAGCTTCACATAAACAGCTCTCTTTTCTCTTCCAAAAGAAACTTCTTAAATCCACCGTGAGTACGGCATAAGCTCTGCATTGCACTGACTTCAGCTGGTCAATGAGCAAACAATTAAGCAGCTGCACACATTCTCAGCACAAGTATTTTCCTTTTCAAAGAACTTTTTCACTTCACATACAGGCTGTCTAGGGTACTGGACTCTGGAATGTTTCCTTATGATGTATTCCCTCTCAGGACTTCTTTGTGCTTGGCAGTTTGGCATAAAGAACAGTCCATGTAAGAATCATCCTCTTCCAGAACTAATTCCTGTTCTCCTAGCTGCATGGGTTCTACTTCTGGCTCAGAGGGCTTAACTGACTGCCTCCCATCAGGACAAGTGCTGTCTCCAGCAAATCTGTAATGCTCCCAATCAGACAGGTTTCCAAAACTCATACCTGGGTCAAGGCTTGGTTCAGTGGTTCCTCCCTCATATTCTGGCCAGCATGTATCTGAGCTTCCCTGTCTTGTCCTCCAGCATGGGCTCTTGGTTCTCAGGGCTTCAGCTCCATTTCTCCTCCAGTAGGCATTCCTACTCCTTCTCCTCTCTCCTCCTGAATATTCTGTCCTAGCTTTAAACCTCCCAGGCTCTAACCCTGCCCTTTCTCCTCTCAGGTGTTGCAAATCAGTCTGTCTCTTGGTAGCTAAGTAGTTGGGAAAGTCAGTGACTTAAGGGTTCCTTACTCTGAGCTTGCTTTCCCCCTCCTTCTCACCACTAGGGACTCTCTGCAACCTATTGCAGCCTGGTACAATCTGGTTTCTAGGTACAACTGAGGTTTTGTATCTCTGACCTGGAAATACAGGTCCTTTGATAAGGGTAAATTCCCCCTCTTTATCCTTGTTTACTGGGCCCTGATAAGCTTCCTTATCACATACCCCCCTGCTTAAGTTATTACGGGCTGGCGGAGGTTGCGAAGGTCCCTCCAAGCAGTCCGTAATTCCAGTGAGGGCACTATTACCTTTTGACGGCTTATCTGCGGCCTGATTTGTATTAAGGATATTGTCCGTTGTAGATCTCTGTTGCCAAGATCTAAGGATGTTTATGTGGTACGTCTGCCTGCGACCCTTAGAATTTTCTACCACATAGGTTACTGGGCTCACCCGTTTGACTACCTTCCAGGGCCCTTTCCACTGTACTTCAAATTTTGGGGTGTTACCTGCTACTTGTACCAAAACGTTCTCGCCCAGAGTCAACTGGCGAGGCTTGGCCTTTCGGTCATACCACCCCCTCTGGCGTACCTGACTGTCCTGCAAGTTTCTTTCCGCAACCTGTGAGGCTCTATTTAAACGTGCTCTCAAATCCCACAAGAACTGGGGAACTCCCTTGTCCTCAGATTCTGGCTCTAACCATTGCTCTCTTAAGATATCTAAAAGACCATGAGGGGCTCGACCGTACCTCAGCTCATAGGGGGTTACGCCTAGGGAAACCTGAATCCGCTCCCGGCAGACGTATAAAACAAAAGGCAACAACATATCCCATTCTTTTAAATTTCCTGCTAAACCTCTTCTTAACATCTGCTTCTAAGTTTGGTTTAACCTTTCTACCAAACCGTTCAACTGAGGATGATAGGCAGATGTTTTTATGTGATGAATGCCAAAAGCATCCCAGACCTGGGCTAAATACTTAGATATAAAGTTGGACCCTCGGTCTGTTAACACTTCCCTGGGGAAACCTATTTCACAAAATAATTTTACCAATTCCAATGCTACCATTTTTGCCGAAATATTTCGTAAAGGAACAGCCCAGTGAAACCTAGTTGCCTGATCCACCATAACTAGGATGTACTGGAAACCTCGGGGGGTTTTAATCAATGGTCCCACAATGTCTATAGCGATGCGCCCCACCGGATAAGATATAATGGGTGTTGGAACTAAAGGCGCCACTGGGGGCAGAGTTGCTGTAACACGCTGGCACGCCGGGCTGGCGGCACAGAACCGGGCAGTTTCTTTAAAAATGCCAGGCCAATAAAAACGTATCAAAATTTGATCCAACATTCTCTGCACCCCTTTATGGCCACCTACAGGATGATCATGGACAAGTCTCAAAACTAGGCCCTTAAAAGTTGTGGGTACCGCTAACTGCTTTTGAATCGTCCCAGTACGGGGGTCCTGACTTTCTCTATACAATATCTCATTATCCAGTATGAATCTGGGGAGAGTCTCCCACCCCTCTCGAGCATATTCAAATGCTCGGGTGAGAGCCGGATCAGCTCGCTGTTCCTGGGGAAAATTCTGAAACTTTTCCACTATCTCCGCTGGCACCCAGGGTAAGCCTTGGCTGAGCTCCATACTAGCCCTTCCCTGTGCCCTACAGTGCCTCTCATGATGCTTTTGCGCTTTTCCCTTTTTAACTTTTTCAGATGAAGGAGTCACTAGGTAATCATGAGAAGGTAAATCTGCCTGTCCCTCATCTTCCTGGGTATTGGCTCTATTCTGTGATCGGGTTGATACCAGGCCACTCTTCTGTTCTAGTCCTTCTGCTAAACCCTGTTTAAACTGAGGCCAGTTCCTACCCAAAATCAAATCATATGGGAGTTTTGGAACTACTACTATTGGAATTTCTTTCTGGACGCCCAAACCCTTAACCATTAGCTTATAGGTGGGATAAAATGAGGCAGCCCCATGAAATGCATCTAATGCGTACATTACTTTCAGGCTTTCTAGGAACCAAATTATCCTGGGCCTCTATTTTTTTCCAAAGTCTTTTGGATAACATACTTTGGTCTGCACCAGAATCCAAAATAGCACTGGTAGTTATTCCCTGTGTCTCAATCATCAAAAGGAAACCTTCTCCAGTCTGCTTTAAACTGGTACCCATTAAATTAGTGCGAGACTTGCAACCTTTTTGCAAATGTCCCCACTTTCCACACTGGAAACATTTTTTCCTAGCCCACTTCATATCTTGTGTAGGCACAGCATCACTTCCAAACACAGTATCTTTTCCATCCTTCTTTTCTGATACAGTAAAGCCTACCTCAGCACCTGTTTTCAGAGAGCTACCTGTTTGCTGATAAGCCAACTCGGCTTCCATAAAGCGTTCAGATAACAGGGTTGCCTCTCCCATGCTTTGGCAATTCTGCTTGATGAGAAAAGATTGTAGAGAGGGATCCAAGATGGCGGAGGAGCAGAACGCCGGGGTGTAACGCTCTGCTTTGGCTCTGTACCTGTACTCCTATGGGGAAGAAGAGGAAACAACGGTCGCAGGAACCCCCTGCTGCATCGACCCCGTCGGGTACGCTGGTCCAGACGTCCATTGCCGGGTTCTCTACTTCTGCGATGGCATCGAACAATCCTTTGAATGATTCAATGGATCGGAGCTTGGAAGGGGTTTCCTTTAGCCCCGTGCAGGAGCCTCCAGCACAGCCCGGAGGTAACCTCAGGTTGGAGCGGTCTGATGGCGTCTCAATGGAGATGGAGGTGCGGAAGGCCGCTGGGGTTTCCCCTGAGTGTGTGGAGTCGACGGCAGCATTAGCTGTAGCTGGATTTGGTGCTTCCGGTGGTGAGCAGGAGGAGAGATCTTCCCCAAAGGAGGGTCAGTCTTTGAGGGAGTCGACTACCAGCCTCTCTAGTACTGCACTGCCCCGGTTTTCTGTGGGAGTTGAAAAGCCTGTGGTAGTAACTTTAGACAGCTTATGGGAAGCTATCTCAGCGTTGCAGCAGTCCCTTGTGCCGGTGGTGAGCGCTGTTACTCATAAATTGGCAGAGATTAAAGCTCAGTGTACTTCATCTGGATTGGAAGCGATTGCACATTCTACAAGAATATCTCAGGTGGAATCAAAAGTAGAGGAACTAGAGACACTTGGAGCAGTAAATGTTCGGGACTGTTTAGTTCAAGCAAGGAAGTTGGAGTATCTTGATAACCAGCTTTGGAGGAACAATCTTCGTTTTTTGAACTTTCCGTGGTCCCCATTGCTTGCTCCGGTGGACCTGGTTCGAAAGTTTTTTTGTGATGTTTTACAGATGCCTGCTGATTCTCTTCCTCCGGTTGTGAGAGCTCAATATGTTTCTTTTCCTAAATTGGATTCTGATCAGGGGGTTCTCCCCTCTGATTCAGGTCCTCCGTTAATGGAGTTAACTGATTTTCTTGAGAGCTCGCTGGAGGTAGTAACTGGCAGAGCGACTTTGTTGGTAACTTTTGCTTTTGAATCAGATCGAAATACTGTGCTTAAGTTGTTTTTTCGTAAGTTTTCAGTTTCTCATTTTTTAGGCTCAAAAATTCTAATATTTCCTGATTTAGCTAGGGAAACGCAAAAGAGGAGAAGGGCGTTCCTGGCTATGCGCCAGAGGACGCTCGCTCTGGGTGCGCAGTTTAAATTACGATATCCATGTAAATGTGTGATTAATTTGCAGACTAAACAGTACATGTTTTTTGAGCCTAATCAGCTTGTTCAATTTCTGGTTGATAGGGAAGTGGGTGGTGCTGAGGTGGCCCCCGTATCGGCGGCCATATAGGGTTATCATTGCTCCTATGATTATATTATAGTGTGTGTAATACTTTTTCTTTTTTCTTGGATTGTATTGTGGGGTTACATATTGTGGTCTATTCCAAGTAATGTTTTTGCCTTTAGGGCTATCTATGTACTTGTATTTTGATAGTCCTTTTTGGGATATTTCCGTTTACTCTTTGTCTGATTCAATTTCAGATTGTTGTTTCTGGATTGTATTGCATAATCTCATAAAACCACATAAAAAAAAATAAGAGATTGTAAATCTTTTGGCACAGCTGACATAAATTGTTCTAGCATAATAGTGTCCAAAATCATTTCAACAGATTTTCCCTCAGGAGCTAGCCATTTTAGAGCTAGTCCCCTAATCCTCTGACTCAGAGCTTTTGGCGTTTCGCCCACTCTCAATACTGTGGCCCTAAACATGCACCTATATATGGTAGGAGTTAGCCCTAACGGGTCCTTAATTGCACATTTAACAGCTTTATAGTTTAGAGCTTGGGCCACTGGCATGTCTCTATAGGCGGCAAGCGCCTCCCCAGTTAATGATGTAGCCAGTCTTACTGCTCACTGTGCCTCCGGCCAACCTAGAGCTAGTGCCACTCTCTCAAACGACTCGAGAAAATCGTCTACGTTATCTTTAGGGGTGAGTTTCCCAAAACTAAAAGCCCCAACACCCTGAAACTGTCCCACATTGTCCATATGTGGATTAACCGGTATTGGTGCAGCTGATACCGCTCCTTCTCCTTGGCTCCGAAGTGCAATCAAGGCTTCGACCAAGTCAATAACTGTTTTTTGCTGTTCTCGCAAGGCGGTGATTGCAGCTTCCTGGGCCTGCTGGGCCATCTCCTGCTGACGTGCGAATTGGGCCGCCATCCAGCTTACCAGCTCCTTAGGATCCATAATAACACCTGCAAGAAATAACAAAGAAAAACACAAAGGGCAGCACCCCACAAATAGCCTCCTTTCTTTTCTTTTTTTTTTTAAATGCCTCTGCACAACCTTTTTCTGTCCAGAACTGGTCATGACTAGGTACTTTTTACCTTATACCAGTGTGGCCTCTCGCTTATACAGCATCCTTTCATCTGGAACTGCTCCTGGATCACCCCTTCTGCTCATCCGTCAGGGAAAATTCCACTTTCACCTTGCTTGGCTTGAAAATCTTGTGGCTGTGTGTCTTTATTGAACTTTCCTGGTATCCTTCAGTGCACAAGTATCCAACAACTACGCCACTGTCATGCGCATAGCCCCTTACAGCAGTGTGGAGGGGCGTGCTTGTTATAGCAGATTACACCACTTCAGCAACGTGCCTGACTGACTGACCTTGAAGTGCACCATGGGAAAGGTAGTCCAGTCAGGTTACACTTGACTTTTAGGCAGAAAAACACTCTTTTGTAGTTGGGTCGAGAGTTAAGGCATTGACAGAATTTATTTATGAGGTAAATGCAAATAAGGTTCACCTATTGGATTTCTTCTCCAGGATTATATTTAGTACAACAGGATATAACTGAACTTAAGCACAAACAGCTTGTAATGTCTTTCAATACAAAGCAGAAAGTCCTTTCCATAGCCACTGCTAGCAAACGTGCCTAGCAGTGCTGTTTAAACAAAACCAAAATATCAGCTTCACATAAACAGCTCTCTTTTCTCTTCCAAAAGAAACTTCTTAAATCCACCGTGAGTACGGCATAAGCTCTGCACTGCACTGACTTCAGCTGGTCAATGAGCAAACAATTAAGCAGCTGCACACATTCTCAGCACAAGTATTTTCCTTTTCAAAGAATGTTTTCACTTCACATACAGGCTCTCTAGGATACTGGACTCTGGAAGGCTTCCTTATGATGTATTCCCTCTCAGGACTTCTTTGTGCTTGGCAGTTTGGCATAAAGAACAGTCCATGTAAGAATCATCCTCTTCCAGAACTAATTCCTGTTCTCCTAGCTGCATGGGTTCTACTTCTGGTTCAGAGGGCTTAGCTGACTGCCTCCCATCAGGACAAGCGCTGTCTCCAGCAAATCTGTAATGCTCCCAATCAGACAGGTTTCCAAAACTCATACCTGGGTCAAGGCTTGGTTCAGTGGTTCCTCCCTCATATTCTGGCCAGCATGTATCTGAGCTTCCCTGTCTTGTCCTCCAGCATGGGCTCTTGGTTCTCAGGGCTTCAGCTCCATTTCTCCTCCAGTAGGCATTCCTACTCCTTCTCCTCTCTCCTCCTGAATATTCTGTCCTAGCTTTAAACCTCCCAGGCTCTAACCCTGCCCTTTCTCCTCTCAGGTGTTGCAAATCAGTCTGCCTCTTGGCAGCTGAGTAGTTGGGAAAGTTAGTGACGTAAGGGTTCCTTACTCTAAGCTTGCTTTTCCCCTCCTTCTCACCACTAGGGACACACTGCAACCTATTGCAGCCTGGTACAATCTGGTTTCTAGGTACAACTGAGGTTTTGTATCTCTGACCTGGTAATACAGGTCATTTGATAAGGGTAAATTTCCCCTCTTTATCCTTGCTTCCTGGGCCCTGATAAACTTCCTTATCACAGTACGTTCTGCACACCAATGTAACACTTGCAATTCATGTGGTGCAGTTACTCGCTCAATAGGTGAAGTTAAGTGTTACTATGTTATTGTGTAAGTGCCCCCACAGTAATAGCACCCTGCATTAGGCTTTAACTGCTGGAAAATGCTGACCGCACTCCCTGACAATGAGCATGGTGGCTTCGCACTTAATGAACGTGAATGTTTGTGTTATCCATGCATTAGGTGCAATACCACAGCACACTTCAGTAAAAGGGTCCTTAAATGTCAGTGCTGTTCATGTCCTACCTCTGCCAATAACCTGCCCATTCCCACTCCAACCCACACCAAGCAGTTAACATGGCATTTTTACCCTGCTGTTGATTTTACTATACAATAGCCATCAGCATGTGGCGAGGTTAACAGTGTGCACTAAAACCTCCACTAACTGCTTGTCGTATTTTATGAACATCCCCCTAAGAGTGTGAGGACTCAATCCAGAAGGTATGTTAGCAGAGAGCCTATCAGACCACAGAAACTCAGGAAAATCTTCTGCTGCCAAAGTAATTAAATAAATAAGTGCTATGTTGTTTAGGTAAAGATTATTAAAAAAAATATATGGAACAGTGAAAGGGTCATTGAGTAAACAATATCACAGTGCCACGGAATAAGCTGCTGAGAAAATATCTGCTGATGATAAAGTTGGAAATCTGAGAAAAGCAAAGGAGGCAGAAGTCAGAGAAACATTGGGGACAAAGAAAGAGGAAGGACGGTAGCAGAAGGTGTGGATATACGTATTGGTAGAACAGACACAATGTTCCAGTTGCTTGTCCTTGTTCCAGAAAGATGTGCTTGTTATGGGGCAGTGACAGTATGAAGAAGGTCAGACTAATAATGAGGATCTCAGGTCCAGTTTCCTTTCTGACTTGAGCCAGCCTGGGGATTAGTCAAGTCCATCTCACAGGGATTTATTTCTGATCATCATTTTTGCACAGCTTCAAACTTGGAGAAAAAACACCAAAATGAATAGACAGCAATAATAATGACTGATCACAATTCAAGGAGCAGTCTCCTTGCTCACTATTGCCTTCTTCGTTATTGCTTGACTTTGATTTCTGCTGGCAGTCCGCACTCTTACAGGAAAACCAGGACCAGGCCCATAATAGAAATAAGAAATATTGTGTTTATGCTTTTGAAACTTACACAAAGTCTCATAGTAGCAGGGACAATAAAAATCCTCTTGTAGCAGAAAAGAAATTCAATTCACACTGACATCGTTAAGTGGGCTCTATAAGACACACAAAGCCTACCTGCTCAGTACACCTGCTCTCAAAAATATTTTGCCAGGTATGTGTTGTTCCCATAGCTTTATTCGCTGATGCCAAAAGTGATTACATTCTAAATCATACAACTACATAACAATTACTGTCAAGGAACTGAGACATAAAGTCACCACCTACTGTGGTTTTCCTTTTTCTAAGCGCAATAGAAGTAGAAAAACAAACACAAGAGAAATATTTCTAAATTATTTGTGGCAACCCAGTCAAACCTTTGGTCTTCTTATTATTTTTTTTTTAAACTTTTATTTTTATTTTGGAACATCGAAACAAAAGGACATACAGAATAGAAGACATGACAAATAATATTATACAATCACGGACAGTAAACCCCCACCACCCCCCTCCCCCCCTGCTTCTTCTCTGGGATACGTAACAATCCAGTATCGGGTGTATATACACATTATTATCTTTCGAGATAATATAATTATCTGCAACATGATGAGTGTAGCTATACGGCTATATTGGAGCATCTGGCAATCTGAACATAGTCATTAAGCATCTGCCACTTAGACAAGTGAGAGCAGTCCTGAACCTGGAATGCCATCCGACGAGGTATCTGCTCATATGTACTATATAAGCAAACAGAATTCCACCATTCGGTAAAAGTTAGGCGGGAGCCATTCTTCCAATTTTTCGTGACTAAGCATACAGCCATACCCAACATAAAATCTAGGAGGAAGCGGCCTGTCCTGGGAAGAGAGGGGATCCCCGCCACAGAGCGGAGTCCCACAATCTTCCAAGAAAGGGGCTCCCGGAAGTGTAGGATACTTTGTATCCGGTCCCAAACCCGCCCCCAATATTGCTGTAGTGCTGGACATTCATAGATAACATGGGCGAAGGTACCCACCGCTGTATGGCAGGACCAACATCGATAGCTTGTATTGACATTCCATTTGGCCATCTTCTCAGGAGTATAAAAGCATCTGTGGGCAAAATAGAAGAGCGTTTGAGTGACAGAGGCGGATCTAGAGACCCGCACCACTTTGCTCCAGCCTATCTTCCATTGCTGGGGAGTTAAAGTAATGTGCAATTCGCGCTCCCATGCCTGCTGGGCCCTAGGGGTGTCCCTGCCTGGACTATGAGTGAGTATTTTGTAAAAGTTAGATGCCACCCCTGGTAGACTCCCGATACAACGAATCACCTCTGACAGCCCTTCCACGTTAGTATCAGAGCGCGGAATGACCCGAGCGCCTTTAAGGCAATGTTGGAGCTGCACCCATTGAAAGTAATATTTCGCTGGTAGACCAAATTCCGTTTGTAAAGCATTAAAGGTTTTCCAGCGATCCCCAGCAAACAGCTGCTTAGGTGTCCAAATCCCCCTGGAGTACCAGGGTCTCCATGCTATCGTTTTTTTGTTAATTTGAAATCGAGAGTTATGCCATATCGGGAGATGGTCCGGGGGGCACGCCTGCGGACCCAGAGATTGAATGAGGGCATTAAAGGCCACTAGAGTGTCTACAACCATTGGTGAATGGCGGGAGTCTGAATGATGGCACATTCCGGGGAAGTAGGCCAGCGGAACTGGTCCACTAAGCTCTTCTTCAATATCTAGCCACACCGGGCGGCCTGCTGCCGGGGTATCCAACCAACGGGCACCTTGCTTTAAGAGGAAGGCTTTATGATATTTGAGAAAATCTGGAAATCTAGCTCCTCCTCTCGCTTTATCAGATTGCAAGTATTGTTTAGCTATCCTGGGTGTTTTACCCTGCCATAGATAACGAATAAGAAGGCCTTCTATATCTTTGTAGATGTGTCGGGGCAGTAAACATGGTAGCATTTCGAGAATGTAGTTCACTTTAGGAACTATCATCATTTTCACTGTTTCCAAGCGGCCCCACCATGTAAGGGTTAGTGGAGACCACCGATTGGTAAGTTCACGGACTTTGGAGATTATCGCCTTGGCGTTGAAACTAATAGTGTCCTCTAAAGGATAGCAATAATGGACCCCGAGATATTTCACCATACTATGCTGCCAGAGAAAGGGAAAGGCTTGCATGTCGGCCGCATGTACCCGGTGGTTAAGTGGGAAAGCAACCGATTTGGTCCAGTTGATCTTATAGCCCGAGAGCTGCGAATACCTGTCTAGTAATTCTAAGACTACTGGGACCGAGTCCAAAGTTATAAAAAGCATAAGATCATCTGCATAAGCGGAGAGTTTGATCTCTCTGTGTCTAAAGGGGGCACCTCGGATGTCTGCGGACTGCCTAAGTAACAGGGCTAGAGGTTCGAGCGCTAAGTCAAAGAGCAGAGGGGATAGGGGGCACCCTTGGCGTGTACCTCTTTGAAGGCTGAATGGCTGAGATTTGATAGCATTCACACATATACTGGCTGTGGGTTCGGCATACATGACTTGAAGAAACCGGAGAAAGCCCTCCCCAAAGCCGTACCAACGGAGAACAGCAAATAAGAAGGGCCATTCGAGACGGTTGAAGGCTTTCTCGGCGTCTAGGGAGAGGCCAACTAGTGGTAGATCTAGGCTTGCAGCATTAGTCAAAACATGACATAAAGTCCTAGCGTTGTCGGCAGTGGATCTTCCGGGTATAAAACCACATTGATCAGGGTGGATTAGTGTAGACATTTGGTCAGATAGTCGAGAGGCTAAGATAGTCGCAAAAATTTTATAGTCTGCGTTAAGAAGGGAGATTGGGCGGTAGTTAGCTGTTAACAGCGGATCCCTCCCTTCTTTTTCAAATACTACCACATTCGCCGCCGAAAAGGATCCCAAGCAAGATGTGTCTTCAGCCAGAGCAGTGAAATAGAGTTTTAGGTGGGGGGCTAGATCAGCACTGAACGTTTTATAAAATTCGGCCGGAAGACCGTCAGGGCCTGCGGCGCGTCCCGAGGCCACACGTTTAAGGGCAGAGTGAATTTCATTAGTAGAGAAGGGTTTATCCATCGCAACCCTATCCTCTTCAGAGAGGGTCGGCCGCTGGATTCCGGATAATAATCGCTCAAAAGCCTCTGACGTGAAGTCACATTCTGATTTATAAAGACGAGTATAAAAATCCCGGAAGAGCTTTACTATCTCTGTATTATTTGTCACTATGTCCCCTCCTACCGGGTTTCGGAGAGCCGCTACCCGTTTGGCTTCTTTTTGACCTTTCAAGGCATTAGCTAAGAGTCTACCAGCACGGTTGCTTTCCCGATAGTACATCCCTTGCTGTGATGCGATATGTTTAGAAGCTGCAGCAGACAGGATTGAGTTATATTGAAAGCGTAGGCGTTGCAATCGTAACAACACACAAGGATCAGTGCGGGAAGTAAGAACCCGTTCCCCAGCTTTAATTTGTTGCTCTAATATTAATAACTGTTGCTTACGCTGTTTCCCCAAGCGAATTTGATAGCTAGTAATGGTTGCACGAATGGCAGCTTTAAAGCCCTCCCACCAAGCCCAACCCATGGTATCATGTGGTAAGTTAAAATGGAAGTAGTCCTGAATGGCGGCCCGAATGTCTAACTGAAACTCTTGTTGCTCTAACAGGGTCCTATCAAAAAACCAATTTCCCGGAGTCCCACTGGGCAGGTTAGCGTGCAACTGGAAGGAAATGGCAGCATGGTCTGAGATATGTAATGGGTGAATCATCGCTGTGTCTACCTGAGATACCAGCACTTTAGATATTAGGAAAAAATCTATTCTGGACTGTGATAGATGGGGGGGAGAATAGAAAGTAAATTCCAGTTCAGCAGGATGCAACAATCTCCAAAGATCCACTAAAGCGAGATCTTTGATCAAGGAGGTGAGTGTGAGGGAGCTCTTGGGCAGGCCACTCGTTCTAGGCGGTTGCCTGTCTATCAGAGGATCGACGACTTGATTAAAGTCGCCACCTATTATCAGTGAGGTGCTAGCAGAGGCCTGCGCAACCTGAGCAATGGTAGCAAAAAGGCAGGATTATCCACATTGGGGGCATATATACATATACATGTTAGTTCAAGGTGTCCAATTTTAAGGTGGACGCGGGACCATCTGCCCTCCGTGTCAGAGCTAGTGGCAATAATGGTGACAGGCAAGGATTTCCTCACCAGAATAGCTACCCCACATTTCTTAGAAACAGCCGGAGAGTAGGCAGCTACCATGTAAGGTTTAATATTGAGCTTCAGAGTTTCGGTAGAATTTAAGTGCGTTTCCTGAAGAAAAAACCAGATCCGCCTTTTCATGACTCAAATAACTAAGGATTTTCTTTCTTTTAATCGGGTTGTTGATTCCCTTTACGTTCAATGAAAAAACCTTACATAGGGCCATAAGACATTGTCATACATTTGAAGTAAAAGCGCAGGCGAGTATGGAATATATACCACATCTGTACAGCTATTTCATACACATCAATTAAGATTCCAGATACACCCCATATGAGAAAACAAGCACCGAAGTGCCCCAGAGAAGAAGCATAACCCCAACTATAAATGGCGACCATATGTCTGCGGGAGGAGGCCCAAGAGAGTGCGATTGTAATATTCGAACCCTTCTGTTATTATAGTCTCCTCGATCTCCACCGAAGTAGCTGTGGGCATGATAGAGCAGGGCCATCAAGGCTAGTGAAAGCCAAGGCTGTGAATTGCCAAGGCGGTCTCCAAGGTAGAGAGCGTCCGACAACAATATGGCGGGTTTTACCAATATAAGGTCAATTAGCTAAGTGTTCCTTGGATCAACGCATCTGATCTGCCTCTTTGGACTACAAAAATTCCGCAAGTAATTCAGGATCATCAAATGTTCTGGTCTGGTTGTGCAGCGTTACCCTGAGTTTAGCCGGGTACATCAGGCCATAGCGAGCTTGCAGTTGTTGTAGCCTCGGTCGAAATTCCAGGAATCGCTTTCTACGATCAACCGTGGGCTTAGCCAAATCAGGAAAGAAGGATATCCGGTGGCCCTCAAACTCGATGGGGCCTTTTGCGCGAGCGGCGTTCTGAATTTGCTCAACATGTTGGTATCTTAAGAGCCGAAAGATAATAGGCCTCGGGGTCTTCCGATTGAGCGCCATATTTGAGGGCACTCGATGAGCCCGGTCAATCTCCAGGTCTTTAGCAAATGTGATCCGAAGTAGGGAAGGAAGCGCCTTACAAAGAAACTCCTTCATGTCTCCAGACTCAGCTCCCTCCGGTATGCCCACGAGCCGTATGTTATTGCGGCGGGCCCGATTGTTGCCATCTTCCACTTCTTTCTGCAGGGCCCGTATCTGGCGCTCTACTTTGTCAAGTTTCGCCAACCGGACCGTGTGTGAGTCCAATATGCCTTCCATTTTGTCTTGCCGTTGGGAAAGCCCTTCAAGTTTGCTTTGCAGCATGCCGAAATTTTCACGCAGCGCTCGGAGTGACTCCCCGTTGGATTGCACAAGGTCTTTTACCCCTCGTATTTCAGTGAGGATCTCCTGCTGCATCTCGGGACCTTCCCGAGGTGCGGGCTGCTTCTGCGGAGACGGGGGCTCGGTTTTGGAGCGTTTACCATGGGAATTCGTTGGGGTCCCGAAATCTAGACGTGCTGGTTTGGTCCCCGCCATCACCCCAAGGTACCCCGGTAGAGTCAAAGCAATATTCAGAATTGAAACGGTTCAAAATTCAGGAGTCTTGGTAGGCCTCTCGGGAGCCTCAGCGCTATGCGACTATCCCGCTGGACATCAGGCTCCGCCCCCCCTGGTCTTCTTATTTTTAAAACATCATCAATTGAACAAATTCTCATTTTCATAAAAAGCCAGAGGTATACCTAGGTTAAGAGATAGAGGGTGGTTTACAGGGGGCAGGGCCGATGTGAGGGTAAGGGGAGTCCTAGGAGAAAATTCAGCCTTGCAGCCCCTTGTAATTAGCTTTTAGACCCACAAGATCCCCCTTCCCCAGGATTTAGGTGATTAAACTCAACTGTAATCATCTCAACAGCACCCTTCCCAGGAGAGTCCTATAAAAACACATATTTGGACATAATGAGGGGGGTATTCAAAAACATCGAGAGGGTTGCAGACCTGCAAACCACCTAAAAGCCGCTCAGCGGGATATTCAGCAGCACTAATGCGGTTAGTGCCACTGAATATCCTGGGTTGCGGCTTCTGAGTCTTCTGATGCTAGCTGGCTGGCATTGGGACATTCTGGGAGCAGAATGGAGACGGCACCCAAAGGATAACCAGCTAAAGGCAATATTCAGCTGCTGGCTGATTATCCTAAAGTGGATAAAGTTAGGCACTTTAATGACTGGTCTAACTTTAGCCATGTTAGCTAACCTGTCAGTGGCTGAATATTGCCGATGGCTGGTTAGTTAACTCACCATCCAGCCAACCTGGATATTCAGTGGATATTTCCAATCCTATCCCCGCCCATCAGCCATTTCCAGTCCTATACTAGCTCTCCACCAGCCACTTCCAGTCCAAGCCCACCATTAGCCCATTTCCAGTCCATGCCCCCCATCAGCCCATTTCCAATCCTAGCACCCATCAGCCTTTTCCAGTCCTATCCTAGACCCCATCAGCCCATTTCAAGTCCTAGCCCCCCCATCAGCCCATTTCCAGTCCAAGCCCCCCCCCAATCAGCCCATTTCCAGTCCTAGCCCCCCATCAGTCCATTTCCAGTCCTATTCCAGCTCTCCCTCCTCTGAAGAGCCCCACACCTGTCTGACCATCTTCAGAATGAGCCGAGGAGGCCTGAAGCCCCAGCTCACCTCTATAGAGCTGCCAGACTAAAGAGCGGCATGTTCCTTCACTCCAGCAGTTGTATTCTCATGAAGCCCACTGGTGCCAGAGGTTAAAGGGTATTTCCTGGTTTTGGTTCTCAATGTGCTTCACGAGAACACAGCTGCCAGAGTGAAGGAACACACCGCTCTTCACTCTGGCACCTGTGCTCCTTGGGCGAGCTCCTTGGGGCGACCCGAAACACCATCGTTCACTTCCTGGCTCCTTCCGGTTTATTGCACGCTGCCTCTCTGACACATTACCCTTTCTCTATAGTCACGCTGCCTGCCTTTTCAGTTGTCTTGTGTTGCTGCTAACTATCTGCTCCACTTCTCCCTGCCTCGCAACGTCCCTATTTCCCTCTGTCCCTCCTATCCATTCTGCTCCGGACATGACTGCCATTCCTGTTCATTGGGGACATCGTTCTTTGTCTCTACTCCCTGTCCTCCCCGGCCCTCTGGCCCGCAACCCTCTCAACCTTCTCCCCTGCTCTTCTCATCTGAGTCGTTCTGCTTCTCCTCCCTCCTCTCTAATGCCCTCTTCAGCTGTTCCTTCAGCTGTTCCTTTCCTCACGCTCTCTTTGGCCCTTCTCAACTGCCGTTCCATCCGCTCCAAAACTCATTTGGTCAATGATCTTCTTACTCAACACTCCCTGGATGCCCTCTTCATCACAGAGTCCTGGCTCCGTGAGGGGGAGGACGCCTTCCTTCATCAATGTCTTCCACCCGGCTTCTCTGCCTTTCATACCCCTCGCCTTCGCTGCTCTGGCGGTGGGGTAGCGCTCATTTATAGGTCTTCCCTCTCCTTCTCTCTGGTATCACCTCCCCCCGCCTACCCTGAATCCCTCCTGGTACGCTCCGACTCCACTCCCCCCATCTACTTTCTCCTCCTGTATGTCCCCCCTTCCTTACGTCCTGATCTCTGGGACTCTCTGCTAAATACCCTTTCAGACACTACTCTCCTATCTCAGCACTTGGTCACGTTGGGTGACCTTAACGCTCATCTGGATCCCCCCTCCCGTTCCTGTGACAAGACTCTCTCTTCCTTGTTTTCTGATCTGTCTTTCACCCAACATGTTTTCTGTCCTACCCACGCCTCCGGTCGATCCCTGGACTTGATCCTCACTCTTGATTCCTCACCTTTTGTCCCCACCAATATTTTCTGTACCCCCATCCCCTGGTCTGATCATCATTGTCTCTTTTTCACCCTCCCCTTCCCCTCTCCCGGGCCGGCTGGCCCCATTCCCTCTTCTGTACCATCTCTCAGACGCCGCTTCACTTCAAACTCCCTGCTTTCCTTCCCCTCAGCCCACACTCTTCTCCCCTCAGAGTTTTCCTCCTTCTCTGTTGACCACCAGGTTGATCTTTGGTCTTCCTCTCTTTCTGCTGCTCTTGACATCGTAGCACCTTTCTGCCCCATGGTCCCTCGTCCAGCCTCTCACCATCCTTGGTTCCACCCTGGTCTTCTCCTTCTCCGTGCCCATCTCCGCCGTGCAGAGCGGTACTGGAGGAAGCTCCGCACACCTCCTTCTCGGTCCCACTATCAGCTTGTTCAACTCTCCTACCGGTCCGCAATCTCTTCTGCTAAATTCTCCTAATATTCCCATCTCATTTCCTCATCATCAAACTCTGCCAGACGTCTTTTTCTTGTCCTAAAATCCATCTCCTCTATCCCATCTGCCCCCTCCAATCCTCCCCCTAGCCCCTCCACCCTTGCCTCATTTTTCTCCAACAAGGTTCTCTCCCTTCGCTCTTCCTTTCCCTCCTGCCCGCCCCCTCTGTCTCCCCCTCCCTTCCCTCCTGCCTCTCCCTCCTTTCAGCCTGTGTTGCCTCTCTCCCACACCTTTCCACACAGTTGGTGTTCTTTCTCCCCCATCTCCTCCTCTGAACTTATTAAGGCTATCTCGTCTGCTCATCATACTACCTGCCCCCTTGATCCATTGCCCTCTTCCTGGTTACTCAACCCTGATATCGCGCTCGTGCCTTCTATTCTCTCTATTTTCAACTCTAGTCTCTCTTCCAGTCTATTCCCCTCCCGTTGGAAGCACGCTATCGTCTGTCTCCTCCTGAAGAAGCCTTCCCTTGACACCTCCTCTCCTGCCAACTGGCGCCCTGTCTCCAACCTTTCTTTCTTGTCTACGGTTCTTGAGAAACTTGTCTTTCTCCAGCTGGCTTCTCACCTCGACTCCACTCATGCCCTTCACCCCCGCCAATCTGGATTCCGCACAGGTCACAGCACAGAAACCATCCTCACTGCCCTGCTCTCCGAACTTCACCGTTCTCACGATCGTGGTGATATCTCTCTTGTGGTTTCCCTGGACCTGTCCTCTGCGTTTGATGTAGTCGATCACTGCACCCTTTTGTCTCGCTTGTCTGACTTTGGTATCTGTGGCACCGTTCTTCGGTGGTTTCATTCTTTCCTCTCTGGTCGTACCTTTTCGGTTCACTCCGGCGCTTCAACGTCCGCCCCCACTCCCGCTACATGTGGTGTCCCTCAGGGTTCTATTCTAGCCCCTCTGCTCTTCAATGCTTTTCTTGCCCCCTGGCCCTGTTAATCCAGCAATCCGCCCTCTCCTTTTATATATATGCCGATGATATCCTCTTGGTCCACCACACTTCTCCTTCTTCCCCAGATCTGGGTCCCCTGAACCTCTGTCTTTCTTCCATCGCCTCCTGGTTTGACACTAACTTCATGCACGCCAACCCTGCAAAATCCTCTGCACTTTGGATCACCTTCGGTCTCCCTTCCCCCTCCCTGCTCCCCGTCATGGGCCCTCACCCCATTCCTTCTGCCCCAACCCTCCGCTACCTGGGTGTTACCCTAGACTCATCTCTTTCCTTTCACGATCATATCTCTTCTGTTGTACGCTCCTCCTTTTTTCACCTACGTCGTATCAAGGCTGTTCGTTCCATTCTTCCTTCTTCTTCCGTTGTCACTCTTGTCTTGTCTCTGGTTATTTCTCATCTCGACTATTGTAATGTTATCTATGCTGGTCTTCCCTTCTACCAACTCCGCCGTCTACAACTTGTTCAAAATTCTGCTGCCCTTCTTGTTACTTCCTCCCCCATTCATGCTCATGTGTCACCATGTCTCTTATCTTTACACTGGCTCCCCGTTAAGTTCCGGTTCATGTTCAAGTTGCTTATCCTCGCTCATAAAGCCCTTCACTCTAGCACCCCAAAGTATCTAGCTGACTCCATTCGTCTCCAGCCCTCTCCCCGTTTCCTTCGTTCATCTCACGGTAATCGTCTTTTTCTCCCGTAGCCTACTCAGGCTCACCTTGAGTCTACTCGTCACTCTGCTTTCTTCTTCTTAGTCCCTGCCCTCTGGAACTCTCTTCCCCTTCCACTTCGCACTGAATCATCCTATACCCGTTTCAAGACCCTCCTTAAGACGCACCTTTTCTGTCAGGCTTTTGATCTGCCCCCCCCCCCTGTTGATGGTGTTTTCCTCTCCCTAGTTACGCCTCCCATTCCCCTTCTCCTTACGTCCCTCCCCTCCTCTTTCCTCCTTCCCTCTTAACCTTCCTGCACCTCGGCTATCTGCTATCTGTTTTATTACTATTATTTATCCTACTATTTTATGGTTTTACTATCCCTCCTTCTGTCCTGTTATTTTATGGTGTTCCCTTCTTTCTTTATTAGCAGTCGTTAATTTTATGATTGTACACCGCCCTGATGCCTCGGCCTGGGCGGTATATCAAGTATTTTAATAAAGATAAAGATAAAGATAAAGAGCCGGGGCCTCAGGTCTCCCCTGTTCCCTCTGAAGCTGGCCCTGCAAACCTACCATGTGCAGATGAAGTTGCGTGGGGCCCCATGAAGTGCAAAGCCCCATGCAAATAACATTCTTGCACAATGGACAGGCCAGCCCTGTCTAAAGGTGAAACCCCCCTCTCCCCCCCAGCCCTGCGTATCACATTCACACACACACACACACACACACACACACACACACACACACACACACACACACACTCATCACAGGTAATTCAGCACCACACCCCACATACAAACACCCCAGCACATGCACATGCACATACAGGCACTCCAGCTCAGGTCTCCACATTCAAATAAAAACAGGCACCTTAGCCCCACACCTGATACATACACACACACACACACAGACGTACTCTAGCCATGTTGGGATGTGGCACTGGGGTACCTCTGAATGAGTGTGTATGTGTTTGCAGGGAGGGGGGTCAGGGCAATTGCCACTATTAGGCAAACTAGGCAGTCAACTTGAGCTCAAGCTCTCTCACTATTACCCTTCTCTGGGGTCTGCAGTGACAACAATGGCTCAGAAACCATGATGCAGCACTTACAAAAGTGCATCAGAAGTCTGCTTCGGAGGGGGAGGGAGCAGGCAGACAATAGAAGACAGAAAATGTGATGCAGCACCAGAGCATTTAGGCAAGCGCTGCATCAATTTCTGAAGCATTGCTGCTGCTGCTGCAGGCTCCCAAAGAGGGTGTGGAGGTAGTGGGAGGGGCGAAAAGTCGGAGGGACCCGCTTAGGGTGCCTCCAGTCCTTGCACCAGCCCTGTGGTGGAGTGCCTGTATGTGTGAGCGGGGTTGGGGTTCCTGTGTATATGTGTGTGGTGCAGGGGTGGGCTGCTAGTGTATACAGTATATGTAAACTTCTTTGTATACTTGAAAAAGGTGGTCTAACAAATCTATTAGACCATAACCACAAATATAATAAATCATTCCCCCTCCCATATAACACACATATACACATACAGGCACCATACCATCGTACCACAAACACACACACACACACACACACACACACACAGAGGTACCCTACCCCTGCACCATGCACACACCACCCCCAGCCCTGTAGCACACACAGATGAACAGACACTATGTCAAGAGAGACATAAATATATGGATAACAAAGGACCTCAACCATAGGTGAGCTTAAAAGGTCTGATGGCCCTCTAGCATAAAAACCCTTAAAGGCCACTGTTAGCTGCACTCAAACAATCATCATTGGTCCATTGTATCTAAGTGAAATTCAAGTTATAACACCATTCAAATTACTTAATAGTGTCTATAGTAACATAGTAAATGATGGCAGATAAAGACCAGTATGGTCCATCTAGTCTGCCCAGCAAGGTGGCAAGAGTAGGTGCACCTGCCGCTCCGTGCAGGTCACACCTCCCCATGTCTTTGTTTAGGGGTGAACCCACCGCTCCTTATAGAAATTAGATAGTTATGTTTATTTTTATTTTATCCTGTTGCTATAAAATCCCAATTATCAAAAAAACAGAAATTCAAAAAAATTTACAAAAAGTGATAGAACATATCTCTTAATCAAAACATGATACCAATCCAACACAATATTGTGTTTCGATAAGGCTAAATATAAGACTTATCTGCATCAGTGAAATGAGCTCAGCAAGAACACTGGCTTGGGAACCCAGAGACCAGGGTTCAATTCCCACTAGCACTTCTTGTGGCCTTGGGCAAGTCACTTAATCCTCCATTGCCTCAGAAAAGCCCAAGTTATCAATGTCCCTGTTTAATGTACATTACCAAGTTTAAGTTTCAATGTGAACTGCTTTGATTGAAATGATAAAGCGGTATATAAAATATATTAAAAAAATAAAATAAATAAATACTTCAGCTGGCTGTGCATTACCCATGAGCTAAAGAAATTCTGATAAGTCCAAAGTATATATGAGTGACATCAAA
This sequence comes from Ichthyophis bannanicus, assembly GCA_033557465.1. Taxonomy (NCBI): domain Eukaryota; kingdom Metazoa; phylum Chordata; class Amphibia; order Gymnophiona; family Ichthyophiidae; genus Ichthyophis; species Ichthyophis bannanicus. The sequence continues at coordinate 1,798,816,679 of CM066032.1, read as the reverse complement.
AAGTCATATGCTGAGACAGCCAATCAAAGTCCAGAGGCCTGATCACAACAGAGACATCTAATCAATAGCTTGATTAAGACCATACGGTTCAATGGAATGCAGATGGAAAATTCAAGAGTGTTCACAGAAGTTCAGTCTTTTCTCCCTGTTGCCTCCCTACCAGGTAAGTGGAACATATTCCAAAACTCACCATTGAAGGTCAGATAATTCATGTTGATATTGAAGTCAGTGAGCTACCAAGGGGGCTGCTTCAAATCTTGTACTAATACAGCTCCTGTGCTCACTGAAGTGCAAATTAATCTTCCTTTTAATACACCCTATATACTTTATACCATAGAACATGAGCACATAATCAGACAGACAACACGTTCTTAAGATCTCATATTGGAATGAAGCCATGAAGTCCCCGTCATAGCAGACTGGCACCAGTTACAATGTCCACATGCAAAATCTCTAGCGGGGTTAGCTGATGTTGATGTAAATACACAAAATCTAGGGAGCATTTCACCTAGATTACACCCCCATTTATACACTATATGGGGGAATTCAGAAAAAGCAGGATGCAAACTCAAGAAATTCCAATGTCGGCATATAGATTGAACAATATGTCTTGATTCCGTAGAGTAAGGCAACACACAAACTAGTGATCCATCATGTTTAGGTTGCTTATATTGAAGTAAGAGGTCCCGCTGAACAAATTTCACCTGATAATAAGCATGTTTAACTGTAGAGGGAGGATATTCTCTAAATAAAAAAATGAGAGGTAAGTTGTTTTGATTCAACTTTAAACTGATGATCAGCAGAGCAAATACGTCTAGCTCAGAGGAAGTGACTGATGGAAAGAATAGATTTCAGCTTATATGGATGGCAGCTATTAAATTGCAGGCAAGCATTACGGTCCACAGGTTTTCTATGAATTGATGTAAAAAAATCTATCATTGTTCTTGCATTGGCTAATGTGGGGTCTTGGATACCAACAGTTTTTTTTTTTCGTGAAATAGCATCTTTAGTTCTTAACCGGAATTGCTTCTGGCATCTTTTATCAGCAGAATCATGATGTTGACATGGGGGCCACCATGGTCCCCTCGGTAGTCTTTTTATATGTAGATGAGTTTAAAGATTGTTACCTCTCTACTTCGGAGTTTGCTTCAGAAATACTTGAACAATGTTTTTGTCTATGGTTTGGCTCTGAAGCTGATCTTGTTTGTTTTCATGTTTGGCTGAATATACTAAATATCAATTTACAGTTCTCTTTATGCTATCATTCTTCTGTGTTGGACTTTTTAGATGTTTGGGTGGAATAGACATGCCCTTGGATACACACAAGTCACCAACCAACCCACACAAAACAAGGGAAATATGTTAGACCTAATATTCCTACCTCATCTTATACTCAGAGATTACAACCTCCCACCACCTGCCCTCACCATTGGCCCCTGGTGAGACCATAAAATAATCACATCCTCATCCCACAGAAATCACTCACTCAAGGTAAACCAAGCACTCAATACACTACTTGCAGAATCCACCACCCTGAAACAGATGAGTTTCTGACCAAAATATTACCACAGCTTCAAGACCCAGCCAAGAATGTAGATCAGATAATTCAAAACTGGAACTAAACAATAAGCAGAATAACAATAAAGAAACACACATCAACAAAACAACAAGAGACTCAATATAGCAACATGGTACTCCATGCAACTGAAAACATGAAACGTAATCTAAGAGCTCTAGAAAGCAAATGAAGACACTCCAAGTCAGCTGCCAGCCTTGATGCCTACCTTTCTAAATTACGTGAATATCAATCTACCACTAACAAAGCATAAAAAGAATATCACACCAACATGAATCAGGGTTCACTAAGCCATCCAATAAAGCTCTTTGAATTTGTCAAAAACCTACTAAAAGACCCCACACAAAAGAAACAAGTTATAGATCTAACCCCACAAGCTATAGCAAATCACTTCCAAGTGTTAACACATCCCCTAGATGACCAAACACACAACGACAACTCAACTAACACATACCTGCACAAACACAGGATGCACCTAGGACACCTTCTTGACCATCTGCCCTGAACACTTAGAAAAAATTATCATAGAAATTAACACCTCTATGTCCCCACTGGACCTATTTTCAGTCAGCTGGATCAAAGCTGCATGAACAGAACTACTACCAAGTATTCTCCGAATCACACAACACTTACTACAACATGGATACATGCCTATTGAAGTAAAGATTGCCTCTATTCGTCCAACAATAAAAGGTTCAGTTGACCCAAAACTACCAGCCTCATACCAACCAATTGCCAGCTTACTATTCCTCTATCGTTGCTAAACGTTATAATAAGGCGTGTTAACAGAGTGTATACTCACGTATAAACCACTAATATTATCACTCTATAGAACCTGACCACCCCAAGTCTGGGGAACATATTCCTAAGCAAACTTGCTAATAGACACATGACAAGGTCTCAGACTCCCGACACTTAGAATGCTAACTGCCAGAAACCTGGCGTGAGCAGTGCCAAATAGCATCAATGACCTGTCCGTTACAAAGCAAGTAAAAAAGTGACTTGTCTTGCAGATATACCATTTGAAAAAATTAAACGTGAACAATCCAGCAAATACTGAAGTTTTCCCAACTACTCAGAGAATAAAGTAAAGCTCAAAGAATGTATATTTCTCCCAATAAAAAGTGACTTATATTAGAATTACAATGAAGGCATTCCAGCAAATGCTGAATTTCTCCCAAATGTTCAGAGAATGTATAGTTCTCCCGACGCTGTCTCTGTAGCGCTTCAACGCATTTCTCCTGTCTGGTTTCTTCTGTGGAAATCATTCAAAAGGAAATGCCCTGAAAGGGGCTGATATATCCAAACTGTTTGTGTAGTAAAGTTCCATCTCACAATGGCTTCCTATAGGTGCACAAGAACAGTCAAACACCAACCATCAGTTAGCAATTGCCCTCCACTACCCACAATACAAACATACAGTGGCATGATATAAATGGTGAAACTTACTAACGTTTATAGAACTCTCTGACTGTCCATTACAGACGAAACCAATTCATCGATGCTGCCTACGTTCTCATATGAGGTAACAACTTGCTGTCCCATTGTTAAAAAACACCACGCATGCGGACTCATTGCTTTGCTGATCATTTGTAAAGAGCCCCATCGCTGTGAGCATGACTTATGCTCATCCAATTTCCAAATGATTAAACAGAGCACGCCTTCCATTCAATCATACTGTTCAATCCTGTTGGTTCCACTGTTTGCAGCGTAAAAATCCACCTCTGCTCATGAAACACCAAGGTCTGCTCGCGTGTTTTACCTAATTGTCCCGTATGTATCTGTTCTACAGCAAAGCATCGAAATTCATCAAAGGAATGACCAAGTGCGATACTGTGTTGCACAAGTGGAGCCTCCTTTACTCGGCAATTAATACGACTTTTATGTTCTCCCAAGCGGGTCTTCAAAGACCTAATGGTCTTGCAAATGTACAAAAGATTGCATGGGCACTGGATGGCATAGACAACAAATGTAGAATCACAGGAGGTGGAGCTACGTAAATAATAAGTCACATTGTGATAAGTAAAACTCTCAACCTCTTGATTTATCATGCACATGTTGCAATGGCCACAAGGAGAATGACCCCTCTTCCCACCATCCATGACAGAATGCCCTTGCAAAGGGCGTAACACTGCCGGGCATAAAAGTTCTTTTAAGTTAGTATTTTGTCTCCACATATACCTGATACGGCGTTCCTCCAATCCAGCCGTGCCCTGTAAGACATTAGAATGTTTTCGTATAATTTTTTGGATTTTGAAGCTTAGAGGAGAAAACTTGGTAACAAAGTTAACCGTAGTGTCATCCAGCCCTTTCACGGGCCGACAGGATTGAACAGTATGATTGAATGGAAGGCGTGCAATGTTTAATCGTTTGGAAATTGGATGAGCATACATCATGCTCACAGCGGTGGGGCTCTTTATAAACGATCAGCAAAGCAATGAGTCCGCATGCGTGGCATTTTTTAACAATGGGACAGCAAGTTGTTACCTCATTTGAGAACGTGGGCAGCATCGATGAATTGGTTTCATCTGTAATGGACAGTCAGAGAGTTCTATAAACGTTAGTAAGTTTCACCATTTATATCATGCCACTGTATGTTTGTATTGTGGGTACTGTAGGGCAATTGCTAACTGATGGTTGGTGTTTGACTGTTCCTGTGCACCTATAGGAAGCCATTGTGAGATGGAACTTTACTACACAAACAGTTTGGATCTATCAGCCCCTTTCAGGGCATGTACTTTTGAATGATTTCCCCTGAAGAAACCAGACAGGAGAAACGCGTTGAAGCGCTACAGAGACAGCGTCGGGAGAACTATACATTCTCTGAACATTTGGGAGAAATTCAGTATTTGCTGGAATGCCTTCATTGTATTTTTAAGATAAGTCACTTTTTATTGGGAGAAATATACATTCTTTGAACTTTACTTTATTCTCTGAGTAGTTGGGAAAACTTCAGTATTTGCTGGATTGTTCACTTTTAATTTTTTCAATTGGTATATCTGCAAGACAAGTCGCTTTTTTACTTGCTTTATAACGGACAGGTCATTGATGCTATTAGGCACTGCTCACGCCAGGTTTCTGGCAGTTAGCATTCTAAGTGTTGGGAAGTCTGAGACCTTGTCACGTGTCTATTAGCAAGTTTGCTTAGGAATAAGTTCCCCAGACTTGGGGTGGTCAGGTTCTATAGAGTGATAATATTAGTGGTTTATATGTGAGCTTACTATTCCTAGCAAAAGTCATTGAAAAAATAATACTTTCTCAACTCCAGGAATTCACGAACACCCAATATCCACTTGACACACAAGAATATGGATTCAGGCCACAGCATGGAGTTGAATCCTTCCTCACTGCCCTGACAATCTCATGAAGGGCATTGACAAACCAAACAAACGTTTCATCCTTATATTCCTTGACGTTAAAGTAACCTTCGACTCCATTTCACACAACCTCAACATCCATCATCTGCAATCAATCAGACTAAGAGGCACCACAGTAAAATGTTCCATCTCCTATTTATCAGATCATCAAGTTCGAATCAAAATGGGCAATGAAACATCAGAACCTTACAGCAACAGGGAGTCCCACAAGGATTGACTCTGTCCTCCTTGTTATTCAACCTCTTCCTTCAACCAATCTGTTCCATCATACAAGCACACAACATTCTTTACCACTTATATGCAGATGACCTCATGATTTATGCTTCAATCAATATCACAAACCCAACCATCTCCCATATAAAGAAATGTTTCACCTCCATAATACATTGGCTTATTGAATATAACATGATTATAAATTTAAAAAATAAAACAAAACTGAAGTCCTATATGAGTATCTCCAAGGACACCAACTTCACACCACCTACTCACATAACCATTGACAGAGTCCAACTACAGGTCAAATCACAAGTGTGCTACCTGGGAATCATTCTTGATTAGCATCTCACACTATCCCCTCACATAAACAACATTGCAAGAACCATCTACTACAAGCTCAAAATGATACAATACCTCAGACCACTACTGGACCCAAATAACGTTCGTACAGTTCTTCAAGCACTCACAGTCCCTCAATTTGATTACTGCAACCTCATTCTACAAGGTCTACCTAAATCTACAACTCACTCACTTCAGCTAGCAATGAACACAGCAGCACACATCCTCTGCAATGCCTCAAGAACAGAACGTATAAGCTCAATACTCAAACAATTACACTGGCTTCCCATCGTTTAAAGGATCAAATACAAATCCATCCACACAACTTTCAAACTCTTCCATGGATTATCTTCCACTTACCTCCAGTCATTGATACAGAAAACACCCAACAACAGAATCAGAAGAACAAATTCCCTTAACATGCTCTACATACCTTCTTCAAACATGAAAACTAGCTCGACCACCTCCACCACCTCTAAAAGAGCCTTCTCCCCCTTCACATCTGCATTGTGGAACACAATACCTGTCTCTGCGCCACAAAGGATATCACAGACGTCAAGAAAAAAATAAAAATCCTTATTTCTTGAACACTTCTCTTTTGACTAAGCATACCAACGACCTTACTAAGAGCCACCAAGCCAGCCATTCCATCCCAGCTCCCCCCCCCCAGCTCCCTCTCCCCACACCCAACCCCTCTCCCATGTATAATAATTATAATAAGTTATATGGTCGACATTTTGTTTGCTATTATGTTACATTAATGGTTTATTGTTTACAATTTCAGCTAAAGCACTAAATTAATACTGTTTCATGTAAGCCACATTGGCCAAGTTGTTATTTGTAAATCGCTTAGACTCATTGATTAGCGGTATATATGTACAGATAAATACATAAATAGTGCTAGAATTGATTCAATACACTGACAGCAAAGTGAACATTTGCACATGTAAAACTCTGCGTACCCATATCCATCCCTTGACCCTACTGCTCCCTCTAGCTATCGTCCCATCTCCTTTCTTCCCTTTCTTTCCAAACTCATTGAGCATGCCATTCTTTCTCGCTATTTTAAATTTCCCTCCACTCATTCCCTCTTTGATTCCCTTCAGTCTGGTTTCCGTCCTCTTCATTCAACCGAAACAGTCCTTGCCAAGTTCTCTAGTGACTTATTCTTGGCAAGATGTAAAGACCTATACTCAATTCTCATTCTTCTTGACCTTTCTGCTGTCTTTGATACTGTTGACCACTCTCTTCTCTTTGCTACATTACCTTCTCTTGGCTTTAGAGACTATTCTACCTTAGTTTTCTTCCTATTCGCTAATCACTCCTTTGGTGTTTGTTCTCAAAGTACATCCTCTTCTGCTATCCCTTTCTCAGTTGATGTTCCCCAAGGGTCCATTCTCGGCCCACTCCTTTTTTCCCTTTATATACAATTGCTTGCTTCCCTTATCTCATCCCTTAGATTTCAGTATCACTTCTATGTGGATGATTCTCAAATTTATAACTCCTCACCTGACCTTTCATGTTCTCTATGGGTACGAATCTCAACCTGCTTATCAGACATCATCACATAGATGTCTCAGCACCATTTAAAATTGAACATGGCCAAAACGTTGCTTCTGGTTTTCTCCCCTTAATCCATCTTCCATCCTTCCTTCTTTCTCCATCACTGTTGATAATGCTCCTATTTTTCCTGTTTCCTCTGCTCGTAATCTTGGGGTCATCTTTGACTCCTCTTTGTCATTCTCTGCTCATATCCAATGAATTGCTAAATCCTGTTTTTTTCTCTTCAGCATTAACAAAATTAATCCTTTCCTCTCTGTCTCTATTACTAAGACTCTTGTTCACTCCCTTATTATCTCCCAGCTTGACTATTGCAACCTCCTCCTTGCTGGACTTCCTCAATCTCATCTTTTCTCTCTGCAATCCATTCAAAACTCTGCTGCATGGTTAACTCTTTGCCAACCATGTTACTGTCATATTACTTCTCTTCTAAATTCCTTTCACTGGCTCCCTATTCATTACCACATTCAGTTCAAACTACTTATCTTGACACATAAATGCATTCACTCTGCTGCTCCTCCTTACTTCTCCTCCCTCCATATATCCCTCTGTTCATCTTCTACCTTCCTTCTCTTTATGCTGTTGTCTTCTTCCACTAACTCCAGGCTTTGTTCTTTTAACCTTGCTGCTCCATTTGCCTGGAACAACCTGCCCCTGTCCCTGCGACAAATCTCTTCCTTTGTCCTCTTCAAGTCCAAGCTCAAGACTCACCTCTTTGAGACCACCTTTGATTCTTAATCCTCTCCCTTGTGTTTCAACTCCTATTACCTTTATTGTCCTTATTTCTATTGTATTATTTTGTTCTGTATGCTTGTCTTCTAGACTGTAAGATCTTTGAGCAGGGACTATCTTTTTTTGTGTCTGAACAGTGCTGCATTTGCTTGGTAGTGCTTTAAAAATGCTTTATAAAAATAATAATAATAATAATATAACTATCAATGAAAAACTGTTTTCCCCCATATCAATGCAGAGTCCTTCTTCCCCCACCCCCTGTCCTTTGAACAGCTGTCCATGATGGTGTGCTAGATGATATCTTGTTACTCTCAGAAGAGCTCTCAGAGACATTATCCAGCCCTTCTCTGTGATGGGTTGCCACATGGAAAGGAGGAAATTGGAGGGGCTCTCTCCTTCCACAGGGCACAGGCACCAATATTTGGAAAGCGGGTGGGATTTCTAGGACAGTGGGCCCAGAAATGTTCCGTAGTGCTTGGAGGTAGAGAACCATGAGTGATCTCTCCTCAGCAGTGATGCCCATGTAGAGTAAGAGGCTACAGGTGCAAATGGTGCTGGTTTTGGAGGTTGCACAGCCAGAGGTCCTAGGGGTTGCTGTTAACTCCAGAGGTAGTCTCTTTACCTCTGCAAGCAGGGCCTTAGATACCTCCAACTATCATTCCTCTATTGCTATCTGCCATTCCTCAGGCACTACCAGTTCTGTTGCAGATTATCTTCTCATCTCATTGGTCACAGAGAAGCTGGTTCTGCTACAGAAGCCACTCTGCACAATGTAGAAGATTACGGCGCTTACCGCATTAGCATTGCTAGTCACCGCCTCTGAATATCGAGCCCATCATTTTTTTCTAATCAACTTGATTTAGCAGTCAGTAAACCAAAGGAGATTTGTAAGATTGCATAGGGTTTAGTTTCTCAACAAATGATTAGGGCAGGTTTACGTTAACCATTCAATACTTGTGAGTGCCTTTCTGGTTATTTTGTTTTCTGAGTAAAAATTGTGCTGATCCAGACTCCACGAGAGGTTGACTGAAGAAAGGGCATATAAGGTGTCTGCAGGTGAAAATGTAGAGGACAGTGGGTTAAGAAAGGTAAGAAAGGAGAGAGAGAGAAGTTAAAGGGGAGTTGATGTGAATTTAGTGCATCTTTGAAAGTGATTCTTAAATGTTTACAGCCTACATCTTGTTAGATTCTTTGCCTAGCTGCCCATTGAAGAGTGCATGCTTGTTTGAAAGGGGGTATATTTCCTGATTCACTTAAGAAAGTAGTTATAAGGTAGAAAATTATTATCCTGTGGTAATCCTACTCTTGGGTAAAGTGATAGAGAAGTCAGTTGCAAATGTCAGATTTGTTACAGGAAAAGGATATGTTGGGCTTGTAACTCGTATCAATGAGGTTTCTATAAGCTTTATAGTCCAAAGACTTTATTGACATCTTCATTGAATGATTTGGATAGTGGTGAAGAGCTGCAGCAGTCCTGTTAGACTGCTTTCGACTTGTGTCAAGAGAAGCTGAGGAAGACACAATATTAAAGTTGATTGAGATTGGTGGACCAGTCTACCACTGGTTTTCCTCGTTTTTAAAACTGCCCTGCTGGAACTCTGTGACTGTTTTCTCAGTTGATACTGCAGATAATTCCGCGATTTAAGGGTGCTTATTTAAAGGCTAAAAGACGTGATCTATTTTGCTGTTTAACCCTTATATTGTGTAATTCTTTGAAAAATGCTGCAGTTAGAGGGCTTTCTGATTGCTGTCAGTTTAAGAAACAAGTTAAACCTTGACTTTTTAAGATAGCTTTTTGTTTGAGGTATCATTCTGCTAGATTTAACTTGTGTTTATTGAGGATTTGGGGGTGTGGATGGTAAAATGACTGCATCTTAAAGCTTTTATGTATTTATTTTTATTGGGCTGAATATTGAATTGCAGCAGCTAGTCAATGTAATGCAGTTAGCCACTGCTGCTGAATTTTAAACATAGATATTCAATGCCAAAATCATTTCCAGCCCAGGCATTAAATATCCAGGCTGCCCAGATTGTCAAGAAGCTAACTAGACAGCGGTAATATTCAGCGGCTGCCCAGTTAGCTTCCATGAAGAAAGTCAGGCCAGCCTTTGCTGCATTTTACTTTTGCCACAGAGCCATAACCAGACAGTGGGTCAATATCGTCACTGACTGGTAATGGCCAGCTGACGCTCCCAGAATGTCCCTATGCTAACTGGATAGCATCAAGGCATGCAGCAGTGGTACCAATGGATATGCAGCGCATTATCCGTGTTAGTGCTTCTCAATATCCCGCTTAGCAGTATTTGCATGGTTTGCAGGTGTGCAAACCATGTAAATACCTTTGAATATCAGGTCCATTGTATTTTATATCTTATGCTATTTTAATGTTATACAATAAGGACATAAGGATTGCCATACTGGGTCTGACCAAGGGTCCATGAAGCCAAGTATCCTACTGCCAAGAGTAGCCAGTGCATGTTTTGCCCTGGATGTTCCCAACTGCACTTGGCCGTCCTTTCTAAAATGCCACTTCACATAATAAAATATAATAAAATTGCCTACAGGACAAATATGCATATATGTGGTCCCCTGAAAATGACATCTGCAACATATTATTTTGGGTTCTGTGCAGCTCCTCCCAGTCCTATCCTGCTTAGCCTCCTGCTTACTCAGCAATCTATCTACTTATGAATAATGTGCGTTTGTAAACAAATACAACTTTAACCACTTTCAAGAGCAATTCAAGACATGACTTATTTGTCATTCAAAATTCAAATTCTAGTAAATATGTTGGAGACAAGAATGGCTAGATGCGACAATGTGACCAGTGGAGACAATCACTAATAGGATGTTATACCATTCTACCAAGAGTAAAATGTTTGCTGCTGTGCTTATCTTCTATGAAAGTGTTCCCTTGGATGTGATTGACATGCCCATGGATGTGATTGACAATCTCCAGCGGTGTACCAAGGGCAGGATGGTAGGTGCGGCCCACCCCACAGAGGAAGCAAGCACAGCAAGCATACCTTTACTGGCTTGAGGTACTTCCTTCTGTCCAGGTCCAAAGGCTGTTCCTTCCCAGCTGTTCTCACGAGACTTTGCTGGGAGGGAACCGCTGCCAAACTGGAAGCTACATGGCAAGCCAGCAAAGATATGTTTGCTGTGTGCACCTCCTCCATGAGAGCCCAGTTTGGGGATGGTGGGTATCATCGCAGGAGGGTATCACCCGGGGTCGGGGGGGCGTCCAAGGCAGGGGGCACCCAATATCCTTGGAACGCTATTGACAATCTCTATGATTTTTTTCTCTTTCCAAATTAATCAAATTATAACATGATGCGTGGATTATAGTCTTTTGGAATGATGGAAACATAGAAACATGATGGCAGAAAAAGACCACATGGCCTATCTAGTCTACCCTTCCATATCAACTACAATAGTGCCCATTTTTTCCTTTAGAGATCCTCTATGTTAGTCCCATGCTTTTTTGAATTCAGATACTGTCTTCGTCACTACCACCTCCACTGGGAGACTATTCCATGTATCTACCATTCTTTCATAAAAAAATATTTCCGCATATTACTCCTGAGTCTATCTCCTTTCACCCTCATCCTATGTCCCTCATAGAAGAGCTTGCCTTCAATTAAAATAGACTCTCTTGTGCACTTATGCCACAGGCGTATTTAAATGTCTCTAGCATATCTCCCCTATTCCACCTTTCCTCTAAAGTATACATATTAAGATCTTTAAGACTATCCTCATATGCTTCATAATGAAGACCATTAACCATTTTAGTAGTCACTCTCTGCACCTACTCCAACCTGCATATATCCTTCTGAAAATATGGTCTCCAGAATTGCACCCAATACTCCAAATGAGCTCACACTAGAGACTTACACAGAGGCATTATCACCTCCTTGTTTCAGCTGGCCATTCCTCTCCCTATACACCCAAGCATCTTTCTGGCTTTCACAGTTGCCTTTTCTACCTGTTTAGCTAATTTAAGATCATCATACACAATTACTCCCAGGACTTGCTCTTCTTTCATGGACAGAAGTACTTCACCCCTACACTCCTTTGGATTTTTGCAGCCAAAATGCATGACCCTGCATTTTTTAGCATTAACTTTCAGCTGCCAAATTCTAGACCATTCTTCAAGTTTAGCTAGATCCCTCCTCATGTTATGTACTCTTTCCTGATTTCTACTCTATTGCAGATTTTGCTATCATCCGCAAAGAAACAAACCTTACCCAATAGCCCTTCCGCAATATCACTAACAAAAATGTTAAAAAGAATCGGACCAAGGTCAGGTCCCTGCGGCACATCACTAGTAACCTCCTTCTCCTCAGAGTGAGCACCAAATTACCTGTACCGTTTGTCACCTCCTACTCAACCAGTTTTAACCAATCAGTAACTTTGGGTTCCATCCCTAGGATGCTCAGTTTGTTTATAAGTCGCCTTTGCGGAATGATGTCAAAGGCTTTACTAAAATTTAAATACATCACATCTAGGGCTCTCTCTCGATCCAACTCCCTGGTCACCCAGTAAAAGAAATCTATCAGATTTGTCAGACAAGACCTGCCTCTGGTGAATCCATGCTGCCTCAGATCCTGCAATCCTGCAATCCATTGGACACCAGAAACTTCACTGTTTTCTCTTTTAGTACCTTTCCAAAAATTTACTAACCACAGAGGTTAGACTCACCGGCCTGTAATTCACAATGCCATCCTTTCATCCGCTTTTGTATAAAGGGACCATATGTGCCTTTCTCCAGTCCTCTGGCACCACTCATGACTCCAAAGAGGCATTGAAAAGGCCAAACAGTGGAGCTGTTAAAACATCCCCAAGTTCCCTTAGTATTCTTGGATGTAGTCCATCCGGACTCATCGCTGTGTCTACTTTTAGTTTAGCTAATTCCTCTCAAACATAGTCTTCTGAAAATAGTTGAAGATCCCTATTTCTGTTCCTATTTGTGTGTGTTTTCTGAGGTCCTGCTCCTGGCCCTTCATCTATGAACCCAGAAAAGAAATATTTGTTAAGCATTTCTGCTTTATCCTCATCAGTTTCTGCATTTTCCTCCCTTTCACCCTTGAGTCTGACAATACCACTTTTGCCCTTCCGCCTCTCACTAACATATCTGCATTTTATTGCATTGGCTATTTCTAATTCTTGTAGCTTGTGAAGTATAACCTACTGCTCTCAGTTATTTCAACTTAGTGAAAGTAGGCACAACTTAGGCACCATCCAGCCCACATAACCTAGACAATTACCATCCACAGGGCTATTTCTTATCTTTAAATAACTCTTTGGAATTAATTTTATAACAGGTCACCTATGCATGAAGACCATGAAGGTGTCTATATTTAGACAATTTATAAAGTACCTAGTTACCAATGTGACTTTATAAATTACTAGAGGTTAGTCAGCAAAAATCATGACTAGACTAAAGCTAGATGTGTATTCCTGCTTGAGAGCAGGTGCCAATGTTATTGCATAGAGTGTGTACACACATGCTTATTACTAAAGCACTCACATAAATCAAGACATCACATTTGCTACACCCAGATTTCTTCTCCCAGAACATGACTATTCTGCAGTTGTACACAAATGCGTGCCTAATTGCACTATGTGTACTTTTAGACGTGAGGTAATTTTGCATTTTAATGTATGCCTTCGAGTCAATGCTGACTCCTGATGACCCAGGTAACTATGAGAACATAAAATTGCAAGAACATAAGATATGCCATGCTGTGTCACACCAAATTCCATCAAGCCTAGTATCCTGTTTCCAACAGTGGCCAATCTAGGTCACAAGTACCTAGCAATTTCCCCAAAGAAAACAGGTTCCAGAAAGCTTGTATTGGGGCAAGCAGTGGATTTTACAGGTCCCCTTTAATAATGGTTTATGGACCTTTCCTCAAGGAACTTGTCCAAGCCTTTTTTGGACACAACATTAACTGCTTTTACTAATCCTACGGTAACAAATTCCAGAGTTTGATTAAATGTTGAGTGAAAAAAAATATTTTCTCTTATTAGTTTTCTATAAGTTACACTGTAGCTTCATTACATGTAAAATGCTTTCTATATTTTGATGGTGTAAACAATGAGATCTACTTTACCCATTCCACTCCATTCATTAATTTGTAGATCTCTATCATATCTCCCCTCAGCCATCTCTTTTCCAGGTTGAAGAGCCCTAACCTTTTCAGCCTAACCTTTTCAGCCTCTCCTCATAGGGGTATCCTTCCACCCCCTTTACCATTTTGGTGGCTCTTCTCTGATATCCTTTTTAATATATGGCGACCAGAATTGCACACAATCTTCCAGGTGCGGTTGCGCCATGGAACGATACAGAGGCATTATAATATATGTTTTGTTTCATTCTCCATTCTTTTCCTTAAGATTCCTAGCATTATATTTGCTTTTTTACTGACATTGCACACTGGGCGGAGGGTTTCAACATGTTATCCATGATGACACCTAAATCTTTCTCCTGAGTGGTGGTCCCTAATATGGAACCTTGCATCATGCAACCATTGTTGTTCTTTCCTAAGTGCATAACTTTGCACTTGTCCACATTAAGTTTCATCTGCCATTTGGATGCCCAGTCTTCCAACTTATCAAGGTCCTCTTGCAATTTTTCATAATGCTAGTGTGTTTTAATAACTTTGAATAATTTTGTGTCATCTGCAAATTTGATTACCTCACTCATTATTCCCATTTCCAGGTCATTTATGAATATGTTAAAAAGCAGTGGACCTAGCACAGATCCCTGGGGTACTTCACCATTCACCTTTCTCTGTTGGGAAAATTGGTCATTTAGTCCTACCTTCTGCTTTCTATCTTTTAACCAACTCCTGATCCACAATAGTACACTGCCTCCTAACCCATGACTTTTTAATTTCACCAAGAGTCTCTCATGAGGGACCTTGTCAAAGGCTTTCTGAAAATCCAGATACACTATATCAACCAACTCACCTTTGTCTACCTGTTTATTCACATCTTCAAAAAAACATAACGGATTAGTAAGACAAGATCTTCCTTATCTAAAGCCATGTTGGCTATGTCCCATTAAGCCATGACTATCTACATGTTCAGTAATTTTGTTCTTTATAATGGTTTCTACCATTTTTCCTGGTACTGACGTCAGATTCACCAATCTGTAGTTTCCTAGATCACCTCTATAATCATTTTTAAAGATTGGCATTACACTGGCCATCCTCCAATTTTCAGGCATTTCAGATGATTTTAATGATAGTTCAAAGATTACTAATAGTAGGTCTGAAATCTCATACTTCAGCTCTTTCAACACCCTTGGATGTATACCATCCAGTCCAGCTGATTTGCTACTCTTCAGTTTATCAAATAGTCGTAATATATCTTCAAGGTATATTGATATTTCTTTCAATTCTTCTGCGGCATCACCTTTAAATTACATTTCAATCATGGGTTACATCCCTACATCTTCCTCAGTAGAGACCAAAGCAAAGAATTCATTCAGTCTCTGTGCTATTGCCTTGTCCCATCTTAGGGGTATGTTTACTAAACCGTCTTAATGTGCGCCCAGCATTAGTGTGCAGGATGCTATAAAAGGAGTGGGTGTTCGAGTCAAAACATCGCAAGCACGCGTTATCACACGATAATGTGCGCTGCACACATTATCACGCGATAATGTGTGCAGCGCACGTCAACGCGCGGTAAGCACAAGTAGGCGCGCTGACCTGCAAACTTAGCAATGGAGGTGTAGTATAATGGCAAATACACTGACTGATGGTACAGGGGTTATGAGTTCGACTCCTGAGTGGGCCTGCTGTCTGAGGCAGTACCCATTACATTTACCCACTGTTGTCTGAGGCAGTTCCCTTTTTAATTGAAAACTGTGCTGCCAGCAAACACACCCTCACAGTGCCATAACCTAATGTGCCGCATCAGGCGTCCTATGGGGCTATCCAGGGGACACATTATAAGGTGCACTGTCCACCACAGCACCTTATAATGTTCCCTTATAGGGCGCATCATAGGTCACCTTATGGGGCACCTTTTGGGCGCTTTATAGAGTGCTTTTGAGGCACCCTCAGGCTACAGTACTGAGGATGTTTTTGGTGGCAGCACTACTTAAAATTAAGAAAGAATATGCCTCTGACAGCCCTATCAGAGAACCCCACTGTGGGTTCGCACCCATGATCTCTGGCTCCACAGGTCACCAGTGGGCTACATCTCCATAGCTGCTAACTAACTGCTGGCTGACTACAGTAGGACCTCAGCTCATCCCACGAACTGCCTGCTGTGGTTACCAGGATAGGGTTATACCACACATACCCATGATGCACTGCACATGCGAATCAGCACTCTACAGATACCCACAGGATGGGGTATGCACCCCCACAGCACCTCAGCCTGGTAGGGAGTACTGACCGTGTGTGTTACTGGCACAGAGTAGCTACAGACCGTCACATTGTGCGGGTCCTGTGCTCACCCTGAGGGTGAGGTGGGCCTACCGGCACCATATCCACAGCACCTGGCTTAGCTGAAATAGACTATGCTGCAGGTCCCCCTCAATGGCAGTGTGTGATAGGTAGGTCTTGCAGATACACTTTGGCATACACCTGTGTCCATCGGTATTTCCCGGTTACGTTTAGCCCTTGAGGACTATGATGCACCCAGAATAGTGCATATCCTGTGTGGGTGCCATGGCCACATGCTTTAGGGGGGGGTTGTGTTTGGACCCATAGGCAGATTATGTAGTACCACCCATACTGCCCCCTGGAGCTCAGTATCCCCCACCAACACATCCACATCCCTGCGATGGTGGCGACCATCCACCTCAATCCATCAGGGGCACAGACAGCTTACAGGGCAGTCCAGTACGCATCCATTGGGCAATAGACAAACAGTAGGACTGGAAATGTTCAGCTGCCACCCACCAATATCTGACATTCTCCAGCAGCGAGCACAGGGAGTCTCCAGCTGCTGCACCCTGCAAGGTGTTCCAGCCATACACATACAAACTGCATACAGCCTACTAGCTAGTCCATAGTGCATAGTACTGGAGGAGATGTGTTCACCCAAAACCTGGGATGTGAGCACACCCACCAAGCAGATAGGTCAGCGATTCAGCCCCCAAAAGGGAAACCAATATATATCACTTCATAGAAACACTATATAGCACTATGGGGGCACCTAGCCAAGCCATGGTCACTGCCCAGTCATGGTGAGAGTGCCTCACAGCAGGAAATTCTGTGGCCACCCTGTCCGTGCAGGTGATGGCCGGGCACTACAATGTCCCAGCCATTGCCCTATGCCCTGTGCTGCTGCATCCTGCCCAGGCCACCCTGTCCAGGCTATACCTACAATACCTTGCTCCTCATTATGCACATTGGCAGACTAACACTCTGAACAGTGCAAGCAGTGTGGTCTGCGTAAGGTGTTGGCAACCATCACACATTGGATGGACAGACACACTCTCTCACACCTGTGGCAGCATTGTGCAAATATAGAGGCGTTTTGCAGCCCTGGCCACCTCACCAGGCCTGGTCACAGCACAGGCATGGCTATGTTATGCAATACTGTTGGGGTCACTCCCCAGGGTGCTAAACATTTTCGGACACCAGACCTGCTACACACTCCACAGACATCGGGGAGGTTGGTATTGTACAGTTCAATGAGCAGTTTGTGCTTAACTTAGGAATTGCTATCTGCCATTATTCATAGCAACCTTTTGATATATGTGTACCTTATCCCCAGGTTTAGGGTGGCATTGCTAAGGTATGCAGGTGCTAGTATTGGGAGATGCACACAGGGCGCAACATCCTGCCTCTCCATGAAGCTTTGGGGAATGGAGCCTGTGGGTGCAGGTGTGTCTGGCCCTGTTGGCCGCTGCTCTAGGGTAGAGGTTCCCAACACCCGTCCTGGTGGGCCAAACACTGTTTGGGTTTTCATGCTGTCCCTAATGACTATGCATGAGATACATCTGCATACCATGGGGGCAGTGCAGGGGCATCTTTATTCGGGACAGCATGGGACCTGAATGTTGTTTGGCCCTCCAGGACTGCATTTGGGGGACTCGGGTGTAGGTGATGCGCATGTTTATGGTGTCTGTGCTCTGTAGGGTAAAATATAGGTGTTTGGGACATGTTTCTGTTCTCTGCAATAAGGGTCCGGTCTTTACTGCTACGGTTTAGTAGTGGTTAAAATATGGGGCCTGGAATGTCAGTGCCACAGCTGGGATTTGAACCTGTGACCTTCTGCTGTTAAGTGCACTGTCTGTGTGTACTGCACCACACTGTGCCCACAGAGATGCTGTATTCCCTGGAGATACCATGACTGTTCGTCAGACAGGGCCTGTCTGTTGCAGTGCATGGCACCCACCTACACAGGGCTAGGCCACGGTCTGCTGTGGGCAGCTGCCACTGCCCCCTCCACCACCATTACCCCTCTGCCACCCTGCTGACATGCCCTTCTGCTGGTGGTGCTGGTGGAGCGCAGTGTCAGGCCATCTAGAGTGCGGGTAGGCAGCTGCCTATGGTGCGGGTTCTGGGGTAGGGGTGCCTGCATAGATGTCCACGCTTCCCCCCAACACTGCCTGCCAATGTTCTGTGCCCTTGGGGGTACCTGCAGGGTACTATCCCCTGTGACACTGTGGGAAGTACACTCGTGCCCATGCTGGGCCCTCATCAGTTGCTGTCTGGCTGCTCTACTGTTTCAGCATTCCTATGGGCCACCTAGGCATCACCCTAGTCCGCACTGTGGCCCAGCTGCAGCACAGCATGTGTCGTCTGCAGCCCTCTGTGTCCCCTTTCCCAGCATCTGTCCAGTTGCCCATTCCGACATGCCCACCCTGCTGTTGTGGAACATGTGCATGCCATAGGGAACCTGTCCAATGGAGAGGGGAACCCTGCACAGTGCAATTTCACTGTGGGATCATTCGCTTTGTATGGGGACGGAGTGTGGACCCTTCCACAATTCATGGCAGTTCTGGATTTCAACTTTCTACCTAAAAGCCTAAATTTGGCCTCAAACCTCACTACCACACTTTCCTATGTCATTGGTACCAATATATAACAAGATAGCAGGCTCCTCCCCTGAACTATCTAAGACCTTGTCTATGTGGTGCATGAGGTCCACTATCTTTGCACCAGGCAGACATGTTACTAGGCAATCCTCATGTCTACCAACCATCCAGCTATCTATATGCCTAATGATTGAATCACCAGCTATAATGGCTGTCCTAATCCTTCCCTCATGAGCACATGTCTCAGGACAAATCTCAGTGTAAGAGGATTTTACATCACCTGGAGGACAGGTCCTAGCTACAGGATCACTTCCTGCCATACCAGGGTGATGCTCTCCTGTAGGGCTCATCTATGTACCTCTCTGTCTTCATTATGTCCTCCAAGTCTGCTACTCTAGGCTCCAGAGATCAGACTCATTCCCTGAGAGCTAAGAGCTCCTTGCACCTAGTGCACAAGTAAGACTCCTCACCAAATGGGAGAAAATCACACATTTGACACTCATTGCAAAAGACTGGAAAGACCCCATCTCATTGCTGGACTGCTGTCTGCATCTTAGTTTTAAGGTTGTGTTTAGGTATTTAAGTTGTTTACTTGCTTAGGTTTTGCTGGTTGAACTATACCTAATATGTTTGATGGACTCTGTTCACCTCAAGATTAATTAAACTCAGGTCCTTAATGTATGCCTGATGAGGATAAACAGCTGCACCTGAGAGTGAATATGGGCACCTCCTTCCCTTTAAGAGGTTTAAGCACCTATAAAGCTTGATTATCCAAGAGGTGGGTGGCAGTCGGGTAGGGAGGGAAGGAAAGAAGAATTATTAAAAGTTGACTGCTACACAGTGCCCTGTCCTTTGCTTCTAAGGTAAAGGCTTACCAACTTCCTGGGTTTTTCACACAGCTCTTGGTTTGATAGAATGGGCCTTTTAAATTGCCCCATTTGATCTGCCACTTGCCTTTAACACCTATTTAAGGCAACTTCACAGATCTTTTGCCTCTTAATTGGAAGGGTTCTTTGTAAAAGGTCACTAGAAACAAGTTTATTTTTCTTTCTATTCAGAGACTATTCTACTTGTATGCTAAGCTATATTCTGACTTGATTTAAGCAATAAAGCTCTCTAGAAACAAATTTATTTCAAAGTCTATTTACTCTTATTTTATGTTCTATGCTAAGCTATACTCTGCTTTGACTTAAATATAAAGCTCACTGGTGGTACTGACTGACTTAGCAAAAACACTGAATTCTAAAATACACATATTAATCAGCTTTAACCCCCAGAAGTCCCTTTTTCCCTCAAGATTTAGATTTTATTCCAGAAGATTATACTCACAAGTGTAGATCGACTTCCATTTGTAGCAGTCCCTTTTGGTAGTCCTTCAAGGCCTTTTATGCATGAATATCAATATATAGATATAAATATCCCTGCATAACATTATTCCTTGAGTGTATAACATTGTATCCATCCTTAGTTCACCCCAAATCACAAACTTTTTTTAAAACTATAAGCTTGACTGTCTTAAAATGACCAAAGTTACATTTTTAACTGCTTCAAACAGCTTAAGTTCTTTTGCATATTGACTTCAGGATGCTTATCAGTTTGCAGTTTTATCAGTTTTTCATAATTTATAAAAGTCAACTGATTAGCTCAGAGTTTATTTTATTCTGTTTTTATTAATTTAACCCACAGCTGGTGGAACCTCACAAAATATTTCTTATTCTGTCAAAGCTTTACCTTGAACCCACTGATGACAAATTATTACAGTGGTTTCTTCAATTGCTTGATGTGTTCAAAACTAAAATTAGCTTTAACATCACTAACTCAGTTTCTCGATTCACTAGAGCAGAAAGCGTTCACAATTGCTCATAAATGGAATTTATATTTTTCTCTCTCACTTAGTTTTTGCTTTAAATATTCTCACATGCATTCTTTCTCATATAAATAGTATTCAGTTACAGCATACAAAACCAAAGGCAGTCTGCAGCCTGTTTTTACACACTAAAGTTCAATTTTTAAATCGAATAGATATTTACCCCAAATTCTAAACTGTATTCATTTGGGGGCATGTTTGCTAAAGTGCACTACCCAGTAGTGCATGGTCCGAGTGCAGTGCTAAAAGGCGGGGACTTCACCTTGCATGTGATGGGGAGGGTACTGGGCAGAAAGTATTGCCGGCATGTTGCAGAGAGCATGGGCTTTAGTAGACTGCACTAACCACCCTTAGCACTGGTACACTTAATGCCTGCATGTGGTTTGTGTGGTGTGGCATCTTGGGCCTATGCTAACTGCAGAAGAATGGATGCACATACACCGTGAAGGTAGTGAGGGCCCCCTTGAAGGACTACCAAAATGGACTGCTACAGCTGGAAAGAAATCTGAATTTGTAAGTATTTACTTCTGGGAAGCTCTCTAAATCTTGGGGAAAAGGGAATTCTTTGGATCAAAGCTGATTAATCTGTGCAATTTAGAATCCTGTGTATTTGTCAACTCTGTCAGGGTCTAATATCAGCAGAGAGCTTTTTGTTTAAATTTCATACTCACTCAGGGCCTAGCATCAGCATAGGGTTTTTAATTTAAATTTAAAACTTAGTCAGGACCTAGTATCAACAGATAGCTTTCAGTTTAAATTTAAAACCCAGCACAGAGTTATTAGTTTAAGTTTATGTTCAAAACTGTTTATTGGAATAACAAAACAATCAACTGAGGTGATCACAGAATACAGCTGAAATCAGATTCATCATGGCCTCTATGACAACATGTAACAGGTTTTTCACATTTTCTCCCCATTCACCCCCTCCCCCCCACATACCATAACGGAGGAAACCAAGCATTCCAACATATATCGTGTTTGTCCTTTACCCCACTATGATGGGCCCCTCACTCTCTACAAAGCCCCACTGTATGAGGGCTGTATACCTTAAAAGACAACCTTAGTGCCTAACCTCTCCCCCTCCCCCCCCCCCCATCGACTCCTGCCTCTACAAAGGTTATGTCTACCGGCGTGTACTGACTCTTACACACAACCGGATATACTGCCCCCTCCCCCCAGTACTCTACCCCCTCCCTCTCTTCACTGCTCTCTGCTCCCCCTTTCCCTTGCTGTGAGTGCCAAGCCCGTCCAAAAGTATGTAACCAGTCCAGTAGGGTGTGTCAATCTTAGGGGTACATTTTTATTTTTACAAACTTTACAAACAACTAGTGACCACATTATGCAGTTTTGCATGCCAAATCTAAAACTACAGTATCTTCAGAAACTGCTTAAAGTGTGTCTTACCTACATCAAATCACAGTTGAAATATGTGGAAATTAAGTAATATTAATTTGAATGTACAAATAGTCTGAACAACACCTGTTGCCACATAATTGTCTTTAAAATGTAATTTATGCAGTTAATTTAATGTTATTTAACAAAATTCAGCAAAAGAAGCCATATATTGTTTGCTTCTGTTTCAGCTCATGAGCTCCCTAGTGACCATCGGACCTCTAATATAATGTTCCCTCCTCTCCTGATTATACACATGAACTGCAGCTTCAGTTGTCATTTTTACACACCTTTCTATGGACTGAATGTGTGATGGTCAGTTGGGAACCACCATGAACTTGCTCAGAAATGCCTTGATCTGTACTGTTGTCATGATACAGGTAAGAGGAGGCTCAGAGACTCTGGAGCTCTAGTCAAGTAATTGGGAGAGTGTAGTTGCCTCAGTGTTGATGGATGGTGTTTTCCTGGGTCTCACACTACTGTCTCCAAGCTGAGTCTTTCATCTTTTTCACTAACTAACTTCAGTCTATTGTGGACAACTAAACAAATCTTTTACTCCTAGGGAGATACAAGTGGTCATTAAAGATCTTCGCACACCGCAGGCCGCTGGTCCCGATGGATTTAGCATGGAATTTTACCAGCTGCTTACTCATAACATTTGCCTGCCGCTAGACATGTACCAACAACTTGCTGCCCTACAATCTTCCCCTATAACAATAATGAAGAATTAATTATGTTGATCCCCAAGCCGGGGCGGGACTCTCAGCTTCTAGGATCATATAATCCTATTTAAAACGTAGAATGCCTAGTATATGCTGATGACATACTACTATATATTCCATTCTCTATCGAACAGCCCGATTTCTCCCCTATCATCAGATGCTTTGATGCAACTGCTGAATGGCTTCTCACACAAAACCTGAGGATCAATCACAGCAAGACTGATGTCCTCTTTGTCACAAGGAACCAGAAGTTCGTCCCACCACCCTACCTGCAAGTTAATAACGCCGAACTCAAAACAAGAGATACAATCCGATACCTAGGCATCACCCTAGATCAGCGATTAGATATTACAACCCACATAAAGGCCGTTACAAGATCAATATACCACAAGATACGAACCCTCCGCCACCTCCGCCCACTACTTGACTTTTCAGACTATCGGACAATATTTCAGGCCCTAGTGATCCCACACCTGGATTTCGCGAACACCATCCTCCATGGCCTCCCACAAGCAACCCTCAGCCCGCTTCGGTTGGCTATGAACTCAGCTGCTAGGGTTCTTACAGGTGTATCAAGATCGGAACATATAACTCCAGTAATGAAAGATCTGCACTGGCTACCACTACAAGCCTGAATTCAATACAAGGTGCTAGTCATGGTTTTCAAGGCACTGAAGAATCAGTCTCCCACACCGATCAGCAAACTAATCAACAATATCCCCGACAGCAGAATCAGAAGACCTGCTCTACTGAACATGTTAACAGTACCTAAGTTTACCACAAGATGCACAAAGGCAACTACCTATAGAGCCTTTTCGATTTATGCTCCGGCAGCCTGGAATAATCTTCCCACCTCTATTCGATCCATATCAAGCCTCAACACATTCAGAAAAGCAATAAAACACCATCTGTTTCAAATTCACTATCCTGAAACTAGTACCAAAAAGCACAAGCCGCAAGCACTCAACCCCCACCTTAACCATCCCAATGCCCTAACCCAACATGAGAATTGTTAGCCACCCCTCCCCCTACAGTTGTCTCCTGGGTTCCCACCTGACCTAGCTATGCTCACCCCGAAGATCATAAGTAATTAGTATATATAGCTCTCTGTAAATTTTATGTATATATCATGTAAATTCTATGTATATATCATGTAAATAGTTTCCCCATTTCTACCCCTTAAGATTGTACCCCTGTTCTATGTAAGCACATTGTGTTGTTAATGCATTGTTGCGATGTTCAGTTCTAATGTAAAACCACACTGATTTTAATAGCGCGGTATATAAGAAATAAAAATAAATAAAATAAATAAATATTTCCCTGTTAAATGTCGACCTCAAGATCATATTAAAAAGTCATGGCAGAACATCTCTCTCTTATCTTGCCTAATTTGATCCATCCTGCACAAGTGGCTTTGTTCAGGGTTGTCAGGTGGTAGGGAATGTTTGTCAAATATCAGCCACAATGCATTACTGCCATTCTGCCAATACCCCATCCGACCTCATTAGTTTTGACACCAAGAAGGCTTTCGATAGAGTGGCGTGGAAGTACATGTTTTTGATGTTAAAACATTTTAGTTTTGACTGTTTCTTTTTACAAGCAATGCGGGCCCTCTATGCAGACCCATGGGCACGGGTCTTATTTAATGGAAGGGGCTCAGAGCAGTTCCCCTTGGAACGAGGGACAAGACAGGGCTGCCCTCTGTCCCCTCTGCTGTTCTTATTACTCTCCCGCATACAGGAGAATGCAGCAATAAGAGGGGCCCGGTTGGGGACTTATGAATTCAAGCTGTCTGCTTTTGCCGATGACTTCTTGGTATGTTTGAAGAGCCTGGAACATTCCCTTAGTGCTTTATTACAAAAATTCACACTCTTTGGCACTTTATCGGGCTATAAATTAAATCTAGACAAATCTGAGGCATTAATGACCCCCCTCTCCCCTCCCCCAAACCGCTTCTTACCTCCATCCTTCTGTCATTACCCTCCATCCATCCTTTGCAGGTCACTCTTGATGCCCCACCTCTACTCTATCCCCATCCCCCTTGACCCAGTGGACTCTATGGTTGTGGGGCGTCCTCTTCTCTTACCCATCACTGGTCAGCAAGAGAGTCCTGGCATCAGAGCAGTGGGCGACTGGGGTGCCTGCAAACCAGTCCTCCCTGTCTTGCCCCCCATCTATCTAAACATGCCTAACCCAGCTGCCCAGAATGTATCATGAGGGCCTGAGCACTGAAGCCTCAAGGAGTCCAAATGCAGATCAACATGGTGGGCCTCAGCATTCCCTGATATGTCAAGTCTCGCCAGAGCGAGGAACACAGGATGCATTCAGTAGATGCGCCAGAACTCACCCATCCCATGCCCATGTGTGCCAAGAATCAGGGAGCCATTATTTATTTATTTATTACAAGCTCTTATATACCACACTATTTGGGATCAGCGCGGTTTACAGTACAACAAAAGACCAGAACAACAAGCTGTTTGGTTTTACATTGAACAGGAAAACGAACTTGGATAATACATGGGGAAAATTTAACTGAAACAATTTACAAAGTATTTACATGTACATATAACAGTATTATTCTTAGATAAGGTTGGGTGTTCAACGGGGGATGGAAGTCAGGAAGGTGACGGGGTGTTCTGGTAGTAGTGGGGGAATAAATGGGATTTGATTGCCTTTCTGAATGAGGTTAGATCAGGGATAGCCCGAATTTCAGGTGGTAAAGTGTTCCAGCACTTAGGGGCATAGAAACTGAACGCCCTGTTAGAATATTATTAGAATAGAGAGTGGGGAGAGGGAGCTGCAGGGGCATACAGTCTCCCAAAAAAATGATGGCACCCTGTTCCATCTCTACTTCCTCAGCCACCAACCACAGGCTGTGCATACAACAGACCCACAGCCTTCTACAGTACCTCTCCTCTCCTCTACCCCCCTGCTCATGGTCCTGCACTGGGGCCCAGCCGAGAGGGTGTGAAGTATAAGGCGCAAGTACCCTCAATCTCTCTCACCTCCCTTCCAGAGGTGGGCCCCATCAGGCCAGGCCCATAAAAGGCATGGTCTCATCGCTACACCAGGGGTCCCATCCCATTTGACCCCTACCCACACGGGGTTCTCAACTTTGCAGTCCTGCAAACATCCCTTATGCAGCCAAGCCTCCCATCTCGTCTTTACCCCGAAACTCACATGCACATTCACACTCACTTTATACCTAGCTAACGCCCTCCCTCCTATCACCTGGACAATCACTGCATTGTGGAGGGTTCACTCTCTGCGGGCGCATGGGCGGCTAATCACCCCCCTGCATCCACCACAAATCCAAACGTAATACAGTCAGTGTGTGGTAAGTCTATCTCACGCCTCCTCATATCCCCAACAGGTCTTCTAACTTAAAACAACCCTCCCCAACTCCCCACCCATTCAACAGATAGTCCAAGCACTCAGCAGGCAAGTCCCATGGTAAAGACACCAAGTACAGACTTCAGGCAATAGTCTTAGGCCATCTGAATATGGTGGTGGTCCAATTGAGGCCCCCAATGGGGTCAGAAAAATCTATGTCCTAATGCACCATACCCGGAATAGCTGTCGGCCATCTAATGACAGCTTTGCTGATGTTGACCTCTCAAGTCTGTTCAGAATCTCAGGGACGATGCAGAGTCTAGTCCTGGCGGTTCCTGCCAAAGTCTAGGTGGCACACAATGGTAGTATGGACTGTACATATTGCTGTGCCAACTCTGGAGACTCAAATACCCTGCTGGAGCAGGTTGTATGTAATCCAAAGCCTTGCAGGGTGCTGCACCATGAATTTTACATTGGCTTCCACTAGTCTCTGGCACACTCCAGCATAGGCCCTTCTCCTCTGACTCAGCTAGGCTGAGTAGTCCTGGAACGCATTAATCCATTCACCACTGCATTGAATGGGGCCATGCTTGCATTGCTCACAGTATAATGTACTTCTGCAGATAGTTGAGAAATGCACAAAGACTAGTCTGGGATGCATGTCTCTCTGGCGAGCCGTACCCAGTCAGTGCACTCGCTCCAGAATGAGAGGCCTGAATTCAGCGCCGAGATTCAGAGAAGAGGGCAGCAGGGTTTCTAAGTACCCCCATAGCTCAGTGTCCTTAATAGTTTCTGGGATCCCAGTAATTCTCAAATTCTTCTGATGGCCTTGATTCTCGACTTTTTTTGTCTTCATACTTTTTTTGAAGTATTTGATTCAGTTGAAATTGCTCGAAATCTTCCCTTCCCTCCCAATTTTCATCGTCTT
Source organism: Ichthyophis bannanicus (assembly GCA_033557465.1). Taxonomy (NCBI): domain Eukaryota; kingdom Metazoa; phylum Chordata; class Amphibia; order Gymnophiona; family Ichthyophiidae; genus Ichthyophis; species Ichthyophis bannanicus. Next base: position 1,798,789,629 of record CM066032.1, on the reverse strand, counting down.
CCTCCCTTTCCCCTTCCCCCGCCCCTTCTTTTTTCCCTCCCCTCTCCTTCTCCTCCCTCATCTTCCCTCCCTTTCCCCCCTTTCTGTTCTTTACTTTTCCTTTCCCCTCCCCCTTCCTCCCCTCCTTCCGTCTCCCTTCCCTTTACTTCCCTCTTCCATTCCCCCTTCCCATTTCCCCCTCCCTCTCATTTCTTCTCTCCCCCCTTCCTCCCTTCCTTCTTTCTCCCTTCCCTTTACTTCCCTCTTCCATTCCCCCTCTTCCCATTTCCCCCTCCCTCTTATTTCTTCTCTCCCTCCTTCCTCCCCTCCTCTCCACTTCCCCTTCCCTCCCATCTTCTCTCCCTTCTTTTCCTCCCTCTTCTTCTCTTTCCCTATCCCTCCCCCTTTCCCTTCCCCCCTTTCCCGTCCCCTTTCTATGAGTTATATTATTTTGATAGACAGGTTGACTCTGGTTTGAATTTTAAAATGATTTATTTTTTTCATTATATGTCCTTCATGTGGATCATTTTTTGGTGCCCAATTTGGCCATAAATGGCTGTGATTTACTATCATCAAATGAGCCCTTTGCCAGCGCAGTTCCCGTCATTATACTGTAAGTGTGTTGACGGTTCTAATGCAGATTATATTGTACGCCCTACATCATTGTGATTCTTTCTTCTGTGGTCCAAGTCTGAGTCTCTACTTGGACTAACAGTGATATCATTATGATATAGGACCGTGTCACCAAGTCATTGTGTTTGAGGTCATTGATTGGTCTGCATTTTTGGCGGTTTCTTAAGGTTTTATTTATAAAGAAGGGTTTAAGGGTCAGCATCCAATACAATTAGTGTATAATTCGGTTTCACCCTGCTGCTGATGTTCTCAGGCAATTCTCTTTATTATATGTTATGAATATGCTTTGAACAGCCAGCTTCTTTGAAATATACAGCAAGTGTTCATTCACTGTGAGCTACATAGGGAGTGGAGGAGTAGCCTAACAGTTAAGAACACTGGTTGAGGAACCCAAAGACCAGGGTTCAATTCCCATCTAGCACACCTTGGGTAAGTCACTTAACCCTCTAGTGCCTCAGAAAAATCCAAGTTATCAATGCCCCTGTTTAATGTACATTACCAAGTTTGAGTTTCAACATAGACCACTTTGTTTGAAATGATGAATCAGCATATAAAACCCATTAAATAAGTAAAAATATATGCATAGTGATCCCTTTAACTTTGTGTGGCTAACATATTTCTTGTGATAACTTATTGCCTTCAGTAGCCTTTGATGATGGCTTAGTTTGGGACAGAAGCTTGTGGTGGGTTAGTGTACCTTTTTTGAAAAAGTATGTTGTATGATATGTTCATAGTATGTTCTCTTTTGGGGTTTTAAAATTGAATTGTTTTATTTTCCCATTCTTTTGCAAACTGACATTTTAGTACCATTTGAAATCTTCAGATTGTTTGCTTATTCTGCAAGTGCTTTTGGCCACATTGGGAGGGTACTTTGTTGTACTTTAGTGATAAGGTACTCACATGTTGTAGTACTTAATAAAATGGTTATGTATGTTGTGCTCCATTTGGCCATATTGGCTATGATTCACGGTCACCATGAGTCTTTCATCAGCTCAGTCCCATCATTAAACTGTGAATATGTTTATGGTTTTAATGTGGATCACACTCTACGCCCTATATTATTTAAATTTTTTTCCTCTATAATCCAAGCTTGAGTGTTCACTTGGTTTAATAGTGATGTCATTATGACACATGACCATGCAATCATGTCCGTGTGTTTGAGGTTGTTTGATTGGCCCACGATTTTGGTATTTTTTTAAAAGATTTTTTATAAAGAAGGGTTCAGAGAACAGTGTCCAATTCAATCAGTGCATAACTCTGTTACATCCTGCTGCTGATGCTTTCAGGTAAGTCTCTCTGTTATATGTCAGGAATAATATTTGAATAGCCGGCTGCTTTAAAATATACAGCAAGCATTCATTCCCTGTGGGACGTATATGTTGTGATCCCTTCAATTTTGTGTGGTTTATTTTGACAAATATTGCCTCAGTAGCCTGTGATGATGGCTTGGGGGTATGTTTACTAAACAGCGCTAACGTCGCAGTGGTGACATTATCGCACGATAAATGATGTTATCACGCGATAATGGTGCATTACCGTGCGATAATGTCACGTATCGCACGATAACGTCTCCGGCAGCATTAAGGCGCAAAGAGGGTGGAGTAAGGCTCCCCAGAGGGCGGAGATAAGGGATCAATGGGCAGAGAGTGGGCGGTGAGAGGCTCCAGGTACACTAACGCTGTCAAATGAAGGGCAGAACATTACCGAGATTGAAAACCTAGCGTTAGAGGCACAATTGCAAGAGAGAGAAACCAGTTCAGTCAGCAATGTATAGTAAAGGCAGGGAAACAAAGAAAAGTGATAGTAGTGCTACATGTGCAGCAACAGCATAGTACCCAAGTATGAAAGGGCATGACGGTGAAGCTGCAAATGGGGTACAGGGGGCTGAAAGTGGGACATACAGTGGGGCAGCTGGGGCACAGGGTGGACTAGGCAGATGCTTAGATGGCATATAGGAACTCAGAAACGGCAAATCAGCAAGCCAGCAACTGTCCAAGGTCAAACATGCCCATAAGTATGTGTCCCACAGTGTCCCAGGGGACATCACCCAGCAGGTATCCCAAAGGGCACATAACAGTGACAGGCGGTGCCGGGGGGAAGCATGGATATCTATGTAGGCACCCCTACTCCAGATCCCACACCATAGCCAGCCACCTACCGGCACACTGAATGGCCTGGGACTGCGCACCACCAGCACCACCGGCATAAGGGTATGTCAGCATGGTGGCGGAGGGGTGCTGGTGGTGGAGGGGGCAGTGGCATCTGCTCACAGCACACCAAGGCCAAGCCCTGTTCAGGTGGGTGGTGTGCAGAGCAACAGACAAGGGCTATCTGATGAATAGTAATGGTATCCCCAGGGAATGAGCAGCATCTGTGGCAACAGTTTGGCGCAGTACACACAGCCAGTGTGTTTGGGGGTAGAAGGTCACAGGTTCAAGTCCCAGCTCTGGCTCCTGCAGACCATGTCCCTATATTTTATCCTACAGAACACATACACCATAAACATGTGCACTCCCTAGAGCAGAGGTTCCCAACTGCAGTCCTGGAGGGCCAAACACCCCTCAGGATTTCATGCTGTCCCTAATAAATATGCATGACATGCATTGGTATGCAGTGCCCCATTGTATGCAAATGCATCTCATGCATATTCATTAGGGACAGCCTGAAAACCTGAATCGTGCTTGGCCCACCAGGACCAGAGCTGGGAACCTCTGCCCTAGAATATCTGCCAACAGGGGCCATGAACACCCACACCCACAGGCTCCACTATCCAAAGCCTCATGGAGAGTCAGGCTGTTGGGCCCTTAGCAATGCCTGCACTGTGCCCAGGACTGGTGTGGCGGCCAGGGCTGCCAACCACTTCTATCTTTGCACAATGCTGAAATAGGTGTGGGAGTGTGTGTGTATGTCTACCCAGTGTTTTGTGGCTGCCTACACCTTACTGAGCCCCAAATGCTTGCACTGTCTCCAGTGTTAGCCTGCCAATGTGCATAATGAGGAGAAAGGTATTGTGGGTATGGCCCGGACACAGCGGTCTGGGCAGGATGCATTTGCACAGGGCATAGGGCAATGGCTGGGACATTGTAGTGCCCGACCACCACCTGCACGGACAGGGTGGCCACAGCATGTCATGCAGGGAGGTTACTCTCACCCTGATTGAGCAGTTACCATGGCATGGCTAGGTTCCCACATAGTGCTGTATAGTGTTTATCTCAAGTGATGTCTATGAGTTTTCTCATCTGGGGGTTCAATCACTGATGTATTTGTTTGGTGTGTGTGCTCACATCCCATTTTTGGATGTGCACACAGTTCTTCCAGGAGCATGCAGTATATGATAGCTAGCAGACTGTCTGCAGTTAGCAGGGTGCAGTGGGTAGAGACTGACTGTGCTCTCTGCTAGTGAATGTCAGATAGTGGTGGGGGGCAGCTGAGCTTTTCCAGGCCTACTGCCTCTCTGCCAGTGTCCTATGTGATGCCTACAGCTTGGAATTGACTGCCTTGTAGGGTGCCTATTCCCCAGTAGTACTGGGGTTGATGGTCCTCTCTACTGCCACCATTGCAAAGATGTAGAATGTGGATCTGTTGGTGGGAGATCCTATCCCCCCACCCTGACCCACAGAGGGTGGGTTGGGTGGTGTTACATAATCCGCTTTTGGGTCCAAACACTACCCTTCTCTTATGACATGTGACCATGGCAACTCTACAGGATATGCACAATTCTGGGTGCATTATAGGCCACAAGTGTTAGACGTGACTGGGAAATACAGGTGTGTCTGCAAGGACTACCTATCACACACTGGCACTGATGGGGACCTACAGTACAGCTTATCTCAGCCATGCCATGTGCTGCGGACCTGGTGCTGGGCGCCCCACCTCACCCTCAGAGTGAGCACAGGAACCGCACAATGTCATGGTCTGTAGCTACTCTGTGCCAGTAACACACACGGTCAGTTCCCCCTACCAGGCCGGGGTGCTGTAGAGGCGCATACCCCATCTTGTGATCAGATGTAGGCTGCTGATCTGCATGAGCAGTGCATCATGGGTATGGGTGGGTTTACCCTATCCTGGTAACCACAGCAGACAGTTTGTGTGGTGACCTGAAGTCTTTCTGTAGCCAACCAGTGGTGTATTAGACACTCTAGAGATGGAGCCCACTGGCTACTTCAATGACTATGGAGGCAGAGGTCATGGGTTTGATGCCACAGTTGTGTTATTTAATAAGGCTGTCTTAGGCTTTTCCCTTTAATTTAGATCAGTGCTGCCAGCAAAAACACCCTCACAGTGCTGTAACCTAAGGTGCCTCATAAGGCGCCCTATAGGGCATATTATAAGGTGCCTTGGCAGACAGGGCACTTTATAATGTGCCCTATGGAGTGCCTCATAGGGCGCCTTATGCGGCACCTTAGGTTACGGCACTGTGAGGGTGTTTTTGCTGGCAGCACTGATTTAAATTAAAAGGAAATGCTTCAGACAGCCTTCTTACATAACACCACTGCGGGATCAAACCCATGACTTCTGTCTCCACAGTCATTGCAGTAACCAGTGGGCTAAATCTTTATAGCTTCTAGCACTGCACTGGCATGAACTTAGGGTTAACGCATGCTAACGTGCCACAGCGCCCACTATTGAGTGATACAGATTCTTGCAACCTTGCCGCCGGAACGCCTACTACCTTATATGGCATTCTTCACATTAATGCTGCAACTATGGCCGGTAACATTAAGACGGTTTTTTAAAGTTTGTTACATGAGATGTTCACTGTACGCTCCCTTTTGGGATTTCAAAATTGTATTGGTTTATTTTTTGTGAACTGACATTCTAATATCATTTGGGACCTTTGAATTATATTTTTGTGGTCATTCAATACTGTCTTCTTATTCTGCAAGTGTTTTTGGCCACGTTGAGAGAATATTTTATTGCACTTTAGCAGTACTTTATAGATTAGTTATATATGGGTGTCCAATATCTACAACAATTGTTGAATAATTATATAATGATGCAACAAATATGTTAAGCTTTTTCCCCTTCTTTTCATGTTGTATACTTATGTATGAATAAGGTCTGGTAGATTTCTATCACAACATATAACTATGCTATCAAATTATTGTGCTTCATACTTATCTGATCAAATCAAGACTGTGATGGTCCAAAAAGCATTCAAATAATTTTTCGCCTTGCTTTCAAGTCTTGGTAAATTTAGAAATCAATCATTCAGATGACTTTTAGTATAATAGTGTCTGTTTATTCCTTGGGTTCTTAGGTTGTTTTAACCTTATCTCTTGCCTGTTTAGTTCACCTTTTTTGTTTATCTATGCTGGCTTTTTCTCTTTCTTAATTTATTTAATTTTTATTAGTTCTTTGTAGTTTCTATTTTGGCCTAATAGTGTTCTCCAATTAGTTTAATCATGGATTTCTATAGAGTCGCATTTGGCCATCCTAGTGGTGTTTTTTTTATTCTCTTTTTGTCCTCCATCTGATTGTTGTACATTGAAAGGTGGTCTTATCATTATCTTTTTCAAAAACATTTTTTCTAAAGTTTTAAAAAATTTTAATCAATGATCTCATTATGTCATTCTTTACGGAGAATTGTCTTTACTATACAAGTCCAAGGGGTTTGTTTACTAAATTGAGGTAAGGTAACAGATGGCAACTGCAGCAATAAGGAGCACAAAATCCTAAAAAGGCATTGAGTGAGTAGAGGGCCTTCCAGCGTAAAGGGAGCTATGGGCACCTTGGCCGTTTAACGCATGGTAACAGGGTGCCCTGGTCATTTAATACACGTTAACAGGCCATTGCACATTAAGGTGACAAGCATGCACCTTAGGGCACGTTAAGGCTGACAAATGTGTTTAATGTACTCTAAGGGCTTCAAGGTGCTTCAATTTAAGGTGTTGTAAGGGCTGTAAGGTGCTTTAACTTAAGGTGCTCTAAGGGCTTCAAGGTGCTTTAAGTTAAGGTGCTTTAAGACATTAAGGTGCTTTAACCTAAGATGCTCTAAGGCTGTAAGGTGCTTTAAGTTGACAAGCATGCACCCTAAGGCTCCAAAATGTCTGTAACCCAAACACTGGATAGAGCACCAAGGAAAGTCAATGTAAAGGTGATAGAAGGAAGGACAGGTGGGAGCTGATGGACCTGCCGTATCAGAGGGCACCCTATGTGGTAGCCAGTAAAGTGGACGAGCATGTGGGAGGCAGCTGTACTGATACAGAGGATGGTGCCAATGTAAAGTGCTACATGTCAGTGTGTGGCATAGGATGGGGAAGACGTGTCCCCCAGTCGAGCTAGAAGCACCAGGATGTTTGCAGCGGCAGGAGGACAGAGTAAGAGTGGTGATGTGCAGATCAGGCACAGGAGAGCCCTGACTATCACAGGCATGAAAATGACCTGAGTAGAACACAATCACAAAAAGAGCAGGTAGGAATCAAATCCCTGTCCCCTGCTTATGGGGGGGGGGGGGTGGATATTGCATTAACCAGTATGCTACACCTCCAAGCCTCTTAAACCAGCATTCTGTAGTGTAGTTGAAGAGCCTGCTAGTCTCTGCCTATACTGTCTCCTATGTGTGCTGGTATAGGTTACCCCTCCAGTACCCATAATGCACTGCACACACAGAACAGCAGTCTGTAGCTGATTACCAAACTGAGAATGGACAGATCCATCACATCAGCTCAGTACAATGAATTGACAGTGTGTGCTTCCATCACATAACAGCTAAAACCATGCTACTGTGCAGTTTCAGCAGTCACCCTGAGGGTGAGGATGGGCACCCAGCACCTGGTCCCCAGGATCTGCATTGCTAGAGATGGTCTCTGCTACTTTTGTGGTAGATCCTCATCACTGCCAGTGTGTGGCAGCTATTGTCTGCAGTGTTATGTTAGTTGCATTGTTTTTTTTGAACAATTGCAGTATGTACTAGTCATATCTGGTCCTATTATTTGCTCTTCTTGGGGGAGTGATACTTCTAGGCTTGTAGGATGTTGTTACTAGAGGCCTTCTTATCACCCAACCTAAGTCTAGCAATCAGTCAGACTGCATCTACTGCTCATCACTGGGTTTCCCAGCCATGCATGTACCAATGGTGGACAGTCTGCTTGTCAGTACACATTGCATGTATTATTATGAAAGTATACAATGTATTTTCTATTGACCCAAAACAAAGTTTCAGTTAACAAATGTATACCCTTTAATCGGAGTGGCCGCAAGGTCTCAGCTTCAGCAGGCTGCCATAGACTATATTGTATCTGTCAAATGGATCAATGCCTATACACATCAACGACCTTATTCACAAGCGGCCACTCCCTCCAATATTTGAAACTATCTTGTAATGTAATATAGCGGTAAAAGGTTTTGTTTAAATGATGTTTAACCAGTGCTTAGCTTTCAGTAGAAGTTTCAGCTTTCAATACAGATCCCGACGCTGTCAGGCGCGCTGTTACTTTGCGTTTCACCCATACGGTTTCTTCAGGGGAAGATATGAAAGCACTGCAATATAAACAAGTTCATTAAGTACTTACTTTCTTTCTGCTAATTTATTGACGGATACTGTCGACATTCAGGAAACTACATACCTTCTGTTTAGCTGGTAGTAATTCTCATGAATTCTCTCCATTCATGACTTCCAACCTCTGTTGGACGCCACGCATGCGGTCTTACTTCTAGAGCTGCAAATTAACCAACACCTGCTGCAGTGACCCTGAAGGTCACTATTACTAATAGTGATTAAGTGCACACCTCCCATTCTATTCATGCATTGAGCCCTTCAGGAAACACCGATCTTAACCGATATATCCACCGTTGTTCACAATATAATAAGGTTTGTTCTTTTGATTTGCCTCGTAGAGCCTCGTTTATCTGGTCAACACAAAAACAGCGTAACTCATCATAGGTGTGCTGTAATTGTAGACAATGGTCCACTATAGGGGCTTCCTTCCGTTGACATTTCAGCTTACTCTTATGCTCGTTCATCCGAATTTTGAATGATCTGATAGTTTTCCCTACATATATTAGGCCGCATGGACAGCGTATACAATAAACTACATATGTAGACAAACAAGAAGTCTGGCACCTCAGCCGATATTTCTTATTATGGTAATAGAATTCCACTAATTCCTGAGTAACTGGACATATATTGCAGGTTCCACATTTTGAATGTTCTGCTTCTCTCAGTGCAAGTCCAGATGATAATGGCCATAAAATCGCTGGGCTCAATATCTCTTTCAAGTTTTTCTGTCTTTGCCAAACACACCTCACAGTTTGATTTTTGAGGCCAGGAATGCTATTCAATATATTAGTATGACGTTTTAAAATACATTTTAGAGGAGTACTAAACGGAGAAAATTGTGTGATGAAATTAACCTCCAGACTTAGTCCCTCTGACGGAGCTTTTTGCGGAGGGTGTATCAAAAAATCCTGATTCGTGTATAATGCTCTCTTATAAGCTTTACTAATAATTGGGGCAGGATAGCCCCTTTTAGAGAAGTTTTGTTTCAGTTTCTTTGATTGATCTTTAAACTCTTGAAGATCAGTGCAATTGTGCCGATAACGAAGAAATTGGGACAATGGCAAACTATTGCGTAGTTGTACCAGGTGTGCACTATCGTAGTGCAGGAAAGTATTCCTGTCAGTCGATTTTCTGTATACAGTGGTGTTCCATCCGGCCATGGTTTTTTTAATGCATACATCCAAAAAGGTAATCTGTTCAGTATGATAATTAAGTGTAAATTTAATGTTACTATTCCTACCATTGATCCAGTTCAAAAATTCATGCAGTTCTGTAGTTGTTCCCTGCCACAAGATGAAAACGTCATCAATATATCTTCGCCAGAGTTTCAGTGAAGCCTGATACGGGGAAGTATCAACCCAGTTCTTCTCAAACTGTTGCATATAAAGATTGGCAATGGAGAGGGCACAGGTGGCCCCCATGGCCACTCCTGACAGCTGATGATAGATGACCTCTTCAAAAATAAAAAAATTATGAAACAATGTTAAAGTTGCTAGCTCAGATAGAAAACGTAGCTGATTATCAGATAGATCACCTCTGTTCTTAAGTGCGTCCATAACTCTGGCATGTGCTTGTGCTTGTGGAAGGACTGTTTACAACGATGTAACATCGAGGGTTACCAGAACAATATTAGGTAACATTGCCAACTCAGTATACTCCAGTAAAATTTGTAAAAAATGGGTGGAATCCTTAATAAATGAAGGAATCAATGTCATCAATGGTCTCAAAAATGAATCAAGAAAAACAGAAAGAGGCTCCAAAATCGTTATATCCAGTCATTGTATACTTTCATGATAATACTACAGAGAGTTTGACATAATTGCCAGGATATAACTGATAAAAAAAGGACCAAAACTAGATTAGTACACATTGCATGTACATGCAGGCTTTGAACAAACCACATGGACACAAAGCACGCAGTTCAGGGATTGGGCAGGGGCCTCTCCCGCCCAAACAGGAAGGGCACACACATAGCTAGAACCAGACACAGTTTAATACTATGTGGATACATAGCTGTGCCATGTTCACTGCTCGGTCAGGGTGAAAGTGCCCTCTCAGCAGGACATGTTGTGGCTATCCAGGCCATGCACATGGCAGATGGGCACTACAATGTCTCAGCCATTGATCTTACCTCAAATGCAGACTCATCCTGGCCAATCCACCCTGTTTCAGGCCATACCCACAATACTTTGCTCCTCATCATGCACATTTGCAGACTAATGCTGGAAACAGCTTAGGCACTGCAAGACTCAGTGAGTTGGAGAAAGCCACAAAACAATGGATACACATACACACAGATACACACTCATATGGACGCACTGTGCAAAAATGTGGGTGATTGGCATTCCTGTCTGCCACCTTGGTCCCGAAATCAGCTCGAGCATTGTTAATGTGTGCTCCTGGTACAGAAGCTAGTAGCATGCTCAGATGTTAATGCCCACTCAGTGTGCCTGACTCTCCATGTGGCTGTGGCTAGTGGAGCCTGTCTATGTGGCTGATGGGTGATTGTACCCTTGCTGGACGATTCATTGAGGGTTGCACATGTTATTATTATTATTATTATTAATATTATTATTATTATTATTATTATTATTATTATTAAACACTTATATAGCGCCGCAACATTCGAAGCACTGTACAAACATACAAGAGAGACAGTCCCTGCTCATCAGAGCTCACAATCTAATAAGACAGAATACAAAATAAGTTACAAAATACAAATAACAAAATTTACAGGACAAAGTAAACAAAAGTTGATAGAGAGATCAAGATAGGGCAAGACAGGAACAAAAAGCAGAAGTGAAGAGGTGAGATTTGAATCTGTACTTGAAAATGGGCAGGGAGGATGCCTGGCGCACAGAGATAGGAAGACTATTCTAAACAAAGGATGCTGCCAGTTGGAAGGAGCAAAGTCTGGAATTGGCAGTACGAGTAAAGGGCACAGATAAACAAAGACTATTAGAAGAGCGAAGTAACCGAGAGAGGGTGTAAGGAGAGATAAGAGACAAAAGGTACTGGGGGGCAGAAGAGTGAATACATTTATAGGTTAGGAGGAGAAGTTTAAATTGGATACGGAGCTGGATGGGAAGCCAATGAAGCGAGATGAGGAGAGGAGTGATGTGGGAAAAGCGAGACTGGCGGAAAATAAGTCAAGCAGCGGAGTGTTGAATTGACTGAAGAGGAAAGAGGTGGCTCGCAGGGAGGCCGGCAAGGAGAAGGTTACAATAATCAAGACGGGAGGTGATTAAGGAGTAGACAATCATCTTAGTGGTATCAACAGAGAGGAAAGGGCGAATTTTGCAGATATTGTATAGAAAGAAACAACATGTTTTAGCAATAAGCTGGATATTTGGAGAGAAAGAAAGAGAGGACTCAAAAATAACACCAAGGTTACGTGCTGAAGAGACAGGGAGGATTACAGAGTTATCCACAGAGAGAGAGAAAGGGGAAAGAGGAGGAGAGGCATACGGGGGAAAGATAAGGAGTTTAGTTTTGGCCATGTTCAGTTTTAAGTGGCGATAGGACATCCAGGTAGCAATGTCAGAAAGGCAGAGTGAGATCTTAGACCGGATTTCAGGAGAGATAACAGGTGCAGAAAGATAGATCTGAGAGTCGTCAGCATAGAGATGATAGTGAAAGCCATGGGAAGAGATAAGGGCACCAAGGGATTGGGTATACAGAGAAAAGAGGAGCGGACCTAAGACAGAACCCTGAGGAGCACCTACAGGTAGTGGGGTTGAAGAAGAGGAGAAGCCACCGAAGCACACACTGAAAGAGCGATGGGAGAGATAGGAGGAGAACCAAGATAGTACAGAGTCTTTGAAACCAAGTGAGGACAGGGTGATAAGAAGAAGGTTATGGTCAACAGTGTCAAAGGCAGAAGATAGATCAAAAAGAATGAGGACAGAGTAGAAGCCTTTGAACTTAGCCAGGAACAAATCATTAGAGACCTTAGTAAAAGCTGTTTCAGTGGAGTGAAGCTGGATTGTAAAGGATCCAAGAGGGCATGAGAGGAGAGGACGTCAAGACAATGGTGCTAGACTGCACGCTCAAGTAGTTTAGAGATAAAAGGAAGGAGAGAGATGGGTCGATAGTTAGAAGGACAGGTGGGATCAAGTGAGGGTTTTTTGAGGAGGGGTGTAACCACAGCATGCTTGAAATCAGAAGGGAAGGTTGCCGCGGAGAGAGAGAGGTTAAGAATATGAGAAATAGAAGGGACAATAGTTGAAAAGATGGAGCTAAGGAGATGAGTGGGAAAGGGATCAGAAGAGCAGGTAGTAAGTTTGGAGGAAGAGAGAAGGAGCGACGGAGGGCAGTTGGGGAGAGCCAGGGCTGGGGAGAAGAACACCTAACAGGACGTGGGATGAGTGGGGCAAAAGCATCAAGGGTAGAGGGGAGTGCAGTGTTATAAGAGGTCACAGCCTCATCAATAGATTTAGAAAGCAGAGTGGATGAAAGCGATGAGGAAATAGTGGAGGAAGGAGCTAAAGGATCAATAGCAAGGAGGTTTCTAAATAGGTTAGTGCAGACAGGATGAGGCTGGGGTGGGGGATGGTGAATAGTAAAGCTTAAAAGGTGGTGGTCAGACAAGGGAAGGATAGAGTTACAGAAATTGGAGGGTGAGCAGTAAGAGAAGAAAATTAAGTCAAGGCAGTGACCATGTTGGTGAGTGGGGGCAGTGGGACAGAGTTGAAGGTTATGTGAGGAGGTAAGGGAGAGAAGCTTTAAAGCAAGGGGATCAGAGGGGTTGTCAACATGAATGTTAAAGTCACCAAGAATAAGAGTAGCGAAGGAAGGGAGAAGACAGGTAGAAAGCCAAGAATCCAAATCAGAAAGAAAAGTAGAGACGGAAATGTCAGGAGGATGATAGATAACAGCTACTTGGAGAGGAAGAGGAGTGAAGAGGTAAATGGAGTGGAATTCAAAGGAGAGAGTGGAATGAGAGTGAGGTGGCATGAGGGTCTGGAAGTGACAAGAGGGAGACAACAGAAACCCAGTACCCCCACCACATCCAGTGGGACAAGGAGTGTGGGAAAACTTATAGCCGCCATGACAAAGAGCGGCAATAGAAACAGTGTCATCAGAAAGAAGCTATGGTTACACGATGCAAGGTTCCACATTAGGAAATACCACCCAGGAAAAAGATTTAGGCGTTATTGTGGATAACATGTTAAAACCCTCGGCCCAGTGTGCAGTGGAGGCCAAGAGAGCAAATAGAATGCTAGGTATCATAAGGAAAGGAATGGAAAATAAAACAAAGGATATTATAATGCCTCTGTATTGTTCCATGGTGCGACCGCACCTTGAATATTGTGTGCAATTCTGGTCGCCTTATCTTAAAAAGGATATAGCATTATTATAAAAGGTTCAGAGAAGAGCCACCAAAATGGTAAAGGGGATGGAAGGATATCCCTATGAAGAAAGGCTAAAAAGGTTAGGGCTCTTTAACCTGGAAAAGAGACGGCTGAGGGGAGATATGATAGAAGTCCATAAATTAATGAACGGAGTGGAATGGGTAAATGTAGATTGATTGTTTACGCTATCAGAATATAGGAAGACTAGGGGACATGCAATGAAGCTACAGGGTAAACTATTTAAGACTAATAAGAGAAAATATTTTTTCACTCAACGTGTAATCAAACTCTGGAATTTGTTACCGGGGGATGTAGTAAAGGCTGTTAGTGTAGCTGGGTTTAAAAAAAGTTTGAACAAGTTCCTGGAGTAAAGGTCCATAAACCATTATTAAAAAGGGACCCAGGATATCAATGCTTGACCCAATACAAGCATTGTGGAACCTGTGTCTTTTGGGGAAACTGCTCGGTACGTATAACCTAGATTGGCCACTGTTGGAAACAGGATACTGGGCTTGATGGACCTTGGTCTGACCCAGTATGGCATATCTTATGTTCTTATGTTAGAATTGGTGTAAAGCAGGGGTCACCAACCTGCGGCCCGCGGGCCGCATGCGGCCCACGAGGTCCCTTCGTGCGGCCCGCGAGGCTCTACCCCGGTTAACATTACGTGCGGCCCGCCAAGGATTCCCACCATTGTATCCACGCGCTCGCAGCTCACCAATGACCACCTGCAAGCGTCCCTTCTCCTGTCAGTGTCATCTGTGAAGCCGGACTTTAAGCGTTTGTCTGCTAGCATGAATCATCAGCCATCTCATTAAATTCAATAAAGGTGATCAGCCATTGTTTCCATAATTTTGCGTTTGTTGTTTTTTTTCGCGGGGGGGGGGAGAAGGGAGGTGCGGCCCGCGAGGCTCCCGGTAGTCGGCTGTGCGGCCCGCGGCCCTCTGGAGGTTGGTGACCCCAGGTGTAAAGGTATGCTCCAAGATCTATAAAGAATGTGCATAGGTTATAGGATTCTGTAACTTACATGTGTAACTTTGCACTCTGCTTACACTCCACTGAAGTTCTTCCCATGGCCACACCAGCTACAAAAGCCTGAAGCAGGTACTTTAGAATAGGACTGCCTAAAGCATGTGTGTAAGTGCCAGTCTGCACACATAAGTCATTGAAAAGACATGATTTATAAGTGTGAACAGCACGTGACTTTATGCAGCTCCATAATGCAGCACTGTGCTATCCTGCTAATAGTTTCTTTATTAAGCATTTTCAAACTGTCCATGGTGACTGAATGGGTCAATATTCAGCCATGGCAGTTGGCATTTTTAAAGTGCCCGGATGCTGTGGGTGAAACTGCTGTGGCTGTCGTCTGGCACTGAATATTTGGTTTCGCTGCTGACCATATTTTCTGTCCAGCTAGTGGAGATATTCATCCATTAACTAGATCCAAATTCACACAAAGTTAGGACCGCTCTTGTTCTGTCTTAACGTTATGCAGGCATTAATCTGGTTAGCGGACTGAAAATCGCTGTGAACCAGGTTAGTGCTGGAATAACTCACCCCACTCTCAGACTGCCCCAGTACTGTCCAGACAGTACCCCAGCAATCAGACGGGATATTCAGTGACACAATCCAATTGGTTCCACTGAAAATCCCTCTCAGTAGGGTTTATGTCATTATCTTACTACATAACCCCTTTGAATATCATAGAAAGATACAAAGAGGAATAACCAACAGAAAGGAGGAGGTATTAACAACCCTGTGCAGGTAATTGGTGAGGCCTCACTTGGAGTAATGTGTTCAGTTTTGGAGACCATATCTCACAAAGGATATAAAAAGATGAAATGATTCAGATTAAGGCGACCTAAATGATTTAGATTCTGCACCAGAAGATGTATGAGAAGAGACTTGAAGACGTAAATATACGTATATGCCCTAGAAGAGGGGCGGGAAGATATGATACAGACCTTTAAATACTTAAAGGGTATAAGCAAACAAACTGTTGATATGGTCTTCTGAAAGAGTTAATATAAAGTGTGAAAAATAGCTCTGGATATTTCTGTCTGTATTACAAGGGAGTGTTTATGAATAAGAGAAAGACATTCAAGGTTACATTATGCAAGACAGAGAGCTTTTGTTTTGATTAAGTTGGTCAATATGTCTGTGCTTTGACCTGTAACATGTAGTGTTTAGTTTAACCTATAACATGTAGATAAACAAAGCTTGACAGAGCTGAATTTGTACCATGTAGCAGTTTCTTCCTAATAAATGAAATACTATGGTCTAGCTAAATTGAGGGATTACAGGACACTGCTCAAGTTAGCAGGCCTGAGTCTCTCCGTTAAGGACTTAAGTAACACAATTTTCTGTGTTTTGTTTTTACTTCATTCCTTCTTATTTGCACTTTTTCACTGAAAGGATGGTGGATGCCTAGAATGCCGTTCCAATGGAGGAGGTGATGGCAAAAATAGTGACAGAATTCAAAATGGCATAGCATACAGTGGATCCCTATATCACAAGAGGATAGAATCAAAGCAAACTTATCTTTATATTACAACAGAGGGGGTGACCTGCACGGAACTCTTGCTACCTTACTGGGCAGATTAAGAGGACCATAGTGGTCTTTATCTGATGTCATAAATTATGTTACTATGCCTGTTTACTGCATTACCATTTAGCACAGAGATCTTACTGCTAATTTCATGCTAAAAGGCATCAGGAGTAAAATTAGCATCAGGAGTAAAATTAGCATGGTGAGATCAGGAGAAAGCCCCTACACTAAGGGGAGAGCACAGTTTACTATATCTGGAAAATGGTGGCATCTGATACCTAGAAGGATGTCAGAATATACTGATAGGTGTCAACCTGCCAAAAAAGGAAGTATTCCTTATTTTGTATGCTGACTCCTGGTGGTAAATTCTGACATAAATCTACAGGTGCAGTTCTTAGATTTTTCAAAACAGTGCTGTAAGAACAGGACACTGCTGGAAACTTCCCCAGGATGAGGTAAATAATATAGATCCATAAAGGTGCTGCAGCTTTGAGGGATCTTTGGTCAAAGTTCTCCCTATCCTAGACCTGAGATCCCCTGGACTTGATATCCTCTTTAAAGGTGAGGAGTCTTTTTCTTTCTCCTTCTCATCAGTGCATGAGCCAATCCCCATTCAGTACTGAATACTTAATAGAGATTGACTCATGCATTAACAGGAAAGGGAAGGGGCAGGTAAGAGAACAGAACATGAATAGAAGGGGTGAGTAGGGGCGGAGCATGGAGAGAAGGGGCAGGTTTAAAGGAGGAATGCAGAGAAAGCATAAGGGAATGATGGAGCTAAAGAGGAGGGAGGGAGAAGTGGAGCATCGGGGAGGGTCAGGATTAGAGAAAAGACTGGGATCTCAATTCCATTAGGGACACTTCCAAGCCATCTGGACATTCCCGAGGAGGACAGGCCTGTTAGGACCCGATTCTGCACTGTGGGAGCCAGACGTTCCTGTGGATGCAGGATTGGGCCCTGAGATGGCCCGGCATGCCCTTGCATGCACATGGGGATGTCCTCCCCCATGCCCTTCCAACTCTCGCAGCGACAGTTCCCTATTACTCTTCCACCCGACCCTAGGCTGGGCAGCCGGGGCCTGGATCAGGTGCTTATTCCTCCAAGGTGGAATAAGCAGCATGTCCACCCCTGATCTGCAGGACATACAGGGCCATGACCTGAATTGGCCCTTTACATCCTACTGCCTCAGCTCAGCCAGCCATCCTACTGCCTCAGCCATTCTACTGCCTCAGCCAGTTCTTTACATCCTACTGCCTCAGCCAGCATCCACCCTTACTCCACCTCCCCCCCCCCCCCCACACACTCCCTGCTGGTTCCCCCCAAACTGCTGCTCTGGCCATGCGGGGAGAGTCTGTGGGGGAATACAGGCAGGACAGCTTGTGGGGCAGCCCTTCAAGTCACCTTGCTGAATCGGGCCCTGAGAGAGTAAAAGTGAGGGAATGAAAGGAAATGTATTTATTTTATTTTATTTATTTAGACAGATTTGTATGCCACCTTATCCTTCAATCAAGATGGTCACATCACATCACAACTGGAGGGTTACATTTAACATTAGGATACATTAAACATATAACATTAGGGTACGTGTAAACATTTAGACAGTACAGTTACTTATCAACATATAGACAGTACAATTGAAGGTAACATTTAACCTAAGAATATTTAATAACTCGGTATGATAGACCTGTGTGTGTGGGTGGGTTGGATGCGTGCTTAGTTGGCAGCGGATGTAGTGTTTCAGTATGGGTTTGGGATGTTGCCTGGATGCTCATATGTTTCTATAAATAAAAATGTTTTGAGGTCTTTGCGGAAGTCTGTGAGGTCATCTAATGCCCTCAGGCTTGTCGGGAGGGAGTTCCATAGTGTGGATGCCAATAGTGATGGTGCTCTTTTTGAAGTTGTTTGTTTGGTTTTGTGATAGCCTGCAGGTGTGCCGATCATGTTGTCATTATTGGATCTTCTTGGTCTGTTGCTGATATCCCTTGTTATAATGTTTTGGAGTACATCTGCTGAGAGGTGGTGAATGACTTTGAAGATGATCATTATTGCTTTGTATTTGGCTCCTGCCACCATTGGGAGCCAGTGCAGTTGTTGTAGGATGGGAGTGATGTGCTCGGTCCTTGGTGTGTCTGTAATGATGCGTGCTGTGGTGTTTTGTATCATCTGTAGTGGGTGGAGGAGTGGAGGAGTAGCCTAGTGGTTAGAACAGTGGCTTGGTAACCAAGCAACCAGGGTTCCATTCCCACTAGCACTCCTTGTAGCCTTGGGGAAGTCACTTAACCCTCCATTGCCTCAGAAGAAAGGCCTGGCAATCTACTTCCGGTGACACTGCCAAGAAAACCCAGGAGCTTCTGGGTCACCAGGAGTCAGGACTGACTCGAAGGCACACATTGCATTTTTGTAGTGGGTGGAGTGTCTGCTGAGGAAGGCCTTGATTTAGTGAGTTTCCATAATCAAGTAGTGGTGTAATGAGTGCTTGGCACACTGCGGAAGTGGTCTTGATGGAGCATTAGTTTAATATGTCTGTTTATTTTCAATCGTTGATAGGCCTTGTTTGCAGTTTTGGTGATGTGGGATTTCAGGTTCAGCGCTCTCTATAGCGTGATGCCCAGGTACTTAACTTCTTCTTTGACTACTATGGGGTATGTTTACTAAACTGCATTAGTGCGATTCGCGTTAGGAGCCGCGGTAGAGACAGAAAGCCCAAATAAGGACATGGGCGGTACATCGTTTCCGAGAACACGCCGAGAACGCGCGTTACAAGGCGCCATAACTGAACGAGCGCTACAGGGCACGTTACCGCGCGTTAATCTTAAGAAGGCGCGCAGGCATACAAGCACAGCAACAGAACTGTAGCACAATGGTTACAACACTGACTGATGGTACGGGGTCAAGGGTTCGATTCCCCAGTGGGCCTAATGTATAAGACTGGCTGAGGCAGCACCCTTTACACTTAAGTAGCAATTGTTGAGGCATGTGACGTGTATTTTAATTAGTGCTGCCAGCAAACACACCCTCACGGTGGCATAACCTAAGGTGCCGCATAAGGCACCCCATAACGCACTCCATAGGGCAGATTATAAAGTGTACTGTCCGCCAAAAGGCACCCTATAATGTCCCCTATAGGACACCTTATAAGGATGTGAACAAAGCCCTGGCTGGCTGCAGGACTGCACGTCACCACACAAACTGTCTGCTGTGGTTACCAGGATAGGGGTAACCCACCCGTACCCATGATGCACTGCACATACAAATCAGCAGTCGAGAGATGGGCACAAGATTGGGTATGCACCCCCACAGCACCTCAGCCTTGTAGGGGGAACAGACCGTGTGTGGCACTGCCACAGAGTAGCCACAGAGTGTCACATTGTGCGGGTACAGTGCCCACCCTGAGGTTGAGGTGGGGCGCCCAGCACCAGGTCCACAGCACCTTTCATGGCTGAAATAAGCCATGCTGCAGGTCCCCATCAGTGTGCGATAGGTAGTTCAGTTAGGCACACCTAGGATACATCTGTGTCCTGCTGTATGTCTCTGTCATGTCTAGTCCCTATGGGCGATGCTGCACCCAGAATAGTGCATATCCTGTGTTAGTGCCATCGTTACCTGC
The DNA here is from genome assembly GCA_033557465.1 of Ichthyophis bannanicus. NCBI lineage: Eukaryota > Metazoa > Chordata > Amphibia > Gymnophiona > Ichthyophiidae > Ichthyophis > Ichthyophis bannanicus. Next base: position 1,798,770,006 of record CM066032.1, on the reverse strand, counting down.
TGTAGGTGAAGAAGGGGGGGGGGTGTATGGATGCATAGGCAGATTATGTACCACCACACAACCCACCCTCTGGGGCTCAGGGTGGGAAACAGGATCACCCACCAATAGATCAACAGTCTACCTCCCTGCAATGGCAGCAGTAGAGGGGACCAGCAACCCAAGTCCTGCTGGGGAACAGACAGAGCGGTACACATCCATAACACAATAGCAGACAGATGGCAGGCCTGGAAACGCTCAGATGCCCCCCACCATTATCCAACATTCTCCAGCAGCAAGCCTCCAGCCGCTGCACCCTGCAAGGTGTTCCAGCAAGACACATACTAGCAGCAGACAGTCCACCAGCTAGTCCATAGTGCATGGTCCTGGAGGAGATGCATGTACCCAGAACAGGGATGTCAGCATACACATCAAGCAGATAAGTCAGTGATTGGGCCCCAAAAGGAAACCCATAAATATTATATGACAGAAATGTTATATAGCACTATGGGGGAACCTAGCCATGCCATGGTCACTGCTCAGTCAGGGTGAGAATGACCTCCCAGCAGGACATGCTATGGACACCCTGTCCGTGCAGGTGGTGGCCAGGCACTACAATGTCTGAGCCATTGCCCTATGCAGATGCATCCAGGCCAGGCCACCCTATCCAGGCTATTCCCACAGTACCTTGCTCCTCATTATGCACATTGGCAGACCAATGCTGGCAACAGTGCTAGCAGTGTGGGCTGTGGAGGGTGTTGGTAGCCACCACACACTGGATAGACAGACACACACTCCCCACACCTATGCCAGCATTGTGCAACTATAGAGGTGTTGGGCAGCCCAGGCCACCACACAAGTCCTGGGCACAGTGCAGGCATGGCTATGGTACGCAATACTGTAGGAGTCACTCCCCAGGTTGGTAAACACTGTCAGACACAAGACCTGTAGCATACTCCACAGACATCAGAAAGGTTGCTATGATGCAGCTCACTCAGAAAAGTGTACTTCACCTAGGAATTGCTATCTGCCAGTACTCATAGCAACCTTTTGATAGATGTGTACCATATTCCCCGGTTTAGGGTGGCATTACTAAGGTACGCAAGTGCTAGTATTGGGAGATGCACGCAGAGCCCAATGTCCTGCCTCCCCAGGAGGCTTTGGATAATGGGACCTGTGGGTGCGGGTGTATCTGCCCCTGTTGGCTGCTGCTTTACGGCAGAGGTTCCCAACTCCAGACCTGCGATGCAAAACACTGTTCGGGTTTTCATGCTGTCCCTCATGAATATGCATGAGATACATCTGCATACCATGGGGGTGGCACATAGAAATGCAGCACAGGCATCTTTATCAGAGGCAGCATGGAACCGGAATGGTGTTTGGCCCTCCAGGACTGCATTTGGGAGGCTCTGCTCTAGGTAATGTGCATGTTTATGGTGTCTGTGCTCTGTAGGGTAAAATGTAGGTGTCTTGGGCATGTTTACGTCATCTGCAATAAAGGTGCTGTCTGTATTAGCACGTTGTAGTAGTGGGTAAAATATGGGGACTGGGTTGGCGGGAACCACAGCTGGGACTTGAAACTGTGACTGCTGCAGAATACACTGGTTTTGTGCACTGCACCACCTTGTTGTCACAGAGTCAGTACATTCCTTGGTGATACCATGACTGTTCATCAGACAGGGCCCATCTGTTGCAGTTCACAGCACCCACCTACACAGGGCTAGGCCACGGTCTGCTCTGGGCAGCTGCCACTGCCCCCTCCACCACCAGTATCCCTCAGCCACCATGCTGACATGCCTTTCTGCTGGTGGTGCTGGTGGTGCGCAGTCTCAGGCCATCCAGTGTGCAGGTAGGTGGCTGCCTATGGTGCGGGTTCTGGGGTAGGGGTGCCTGCATAGATGTCCACGCTTCCCCCCAGCACTGCCTGCCAATGTTCCGTGCCCTTGGGGGTAGCAGCTGGGTACTATCCCCTGTGACACTGTGGGAAACACAGTTGTGCCCATGTTGGGCCTTCAGCAGTTGCTGTCTGGCTGCTCTGCTGCTTCAGCATTCGTATGGGCCACCTAGGCATCGCCCTAGTCCGCACTGTGGCCCAGCTGCACCACAGCATGTGCCGCCTGCGGCCCTCTGTATCCCCTTCTCCGGCATCTGTCCAGTCGCCGTTCCGACATGCCCGCCCTGATGTTGCGGGGCATGTGCATGCCATAGGAACCCTGTCCGATGGTGGGGAAAACCCTGAGCAGCGCTATTTCACTGTGGGCTCATTCACCTTTTATGGGGATGGATTATAGACCCTTCCACGATTTATATATGTTCTATGGAGCTTACTCGGGGGGGGGGAGGGGTTGATGTTTCTCATTGATACCACTATTGGCCAGCTTGGTTATGTTTTTTTTCCAGTTTGTTGGGGTCATTTTCAGTGTTTATGTGCCCTTTTGATCTGTGCACATGTATCACACTTATCACTTTTTGTAGGTTTCTCTGCCTGGGCTGTACATTGCTTACACTTAAATGGTTTCTCTTCCCTGTAATGCGCATTTAACGGCAGGTTTTCATTCGCGTTGGAATTGAGCTCTTCAGATCAGCGCGTTAGTGTGAAGGGAGCCTCTCCCCGCCCACTCTCCGCCCATTTACCCCTTATCTCCGCCCTCTCTCCACCTTCTGCGGTGTTTTACCACGCTGCGGGGCATTACGATCGTTAGCGCATCATAACACGCGTTATGTAACGTTAACGATCGTAAGTGCAGCATAATGCGCGTTATGATGCGCTAACGATCATTAACGTTACATAACATGCGTTATGTACAATTACCGCAGTTTAGTAAACATACCCCTATGTGTTTGTCTAGGATGCTGATAGTTTGTGGAGGTATGAAGGTAGGGCTCCTGGTAACGAACATTGCCTCAGTTTTATTGTAGTTGACTGTTAGGTTGTTGGCTATGAGCCAGTCATTCATTTCTTCGAGGCATTTAATTATTGTTGTGGTGTTTAGTGCTTGCAGGTTGATTGGAGCGTACACCATGATGTCATCAGCATAAATGTGATAGTGAAGTTTGTGGTGCTTGATGATGTTGCATATGGGCTGTATGTAAATGTTAAAGAGCATTGATGATAGAGCTGAGCCCTGAGGTATTCCCTGTGTGACGTTGAATTGTAGTGACTTCTTTTGGTCGCATTTGACTTGTTGCTTTCGCCCTTCCAAGTATGATGTAAACCACTTCAAGGTGTTATTGCATAGTCCTATCTGTTGTAAGCGTTGCAATAGCTTGGTGTGGGACACAGTGTCGAAGGCTGCCGAGATGTCCATGAACACTAGCAGGAAGCCGTGCTTTATACTGTCCATGCCTCTTAGGAGATTGTCAAAGAGGGAGGTGAGTAGTGTTTCCATGCCGTGTTGGGGCTTAAATCCATGCTGATTTATGTCCAGTAGGGCATTTATATCAATATGGTCTTGAAGTTGCCTTTGCACTGCCTTTTCCACGATTTTTGCAAGGAATGGCAGGCTTGAGATGGGACGGTATGATTTTGGTTCGGAGGGGCTCAGGTTGCTACTTTTAAGTATTGGTCATATCATTGCATGCTTAAGGGTTTGCGGCATGTATCCTTGTTGGAGTGAATCTTTGACGATTTTTTGAATGTGATGAGAGAGTTGGCTTTTTGTAGCTTTAAGCCACGCCACTGGGCATGGGTCTGACGGTGAAGTTGTTGTGTTTAGTCCAGATATAATGTCTTCTACTTGCTGCTTTGTTGGTATGTTGAAGCTCTCCCATGTTTGATGTTGCTTTTTTATCGTGTGGTCGTTTGTTTGTGGTGTAGTAGAGCATATTTGGTTGGTGTTTTTTGGCTTCATGTAGTCTGCATATTTTTCTGGGTCAAGACGGTGGGTACTTTGTTGCGTGTCATCCTTGGTGAGCTTTTGGACAATGCTAAAGAGCTCTCTTGGTCTGTTAGTAGATTTCATAATTAGGTTGGTATGGTGTTGCTGTTTATGCTCATTTATTAGGTTGTTATATTCTCATTGTTTGTTTCTGTATTGGGTTAGGAGGTTGTGTGATTTCTTCCCTCTCCATTTTCTTTCCAAAGTGCAAAGTTGGTTGGGAGGGGAGGGAGAAATTGTACAGCTGGGTAAAGGGAAGGAGACAGTGCAGGTGTAATGTCCCTGCCTTCAAAATAGACATGATTGCTGACAAATTTGCATTAGTGTTTCAAAGAGACACAAAAGCAAGCAGGTGGCTACAAATAGGCTAAAAACAGGTGCTTTCTTACCTAGGTGTCTTATTGTAAAATTTCCCTCAGAGTGACTAAATACCACCACTATCTGTACAGTTGATCATTCTGCCTTTGGTGCCGTAACTCTGGCCTGTTACCACCTGTATAGTACTGCACAGATAACGCCACCAAATATTCACAGATACACTTTGCAGCAGTTGCTCAACATATAAATCCTCTTGAACACTGCCCTGGCAGGTTGATAGTTTCAGGAAAAATACAGCTTTAGAAGATTGTAAATATTTATTTAGGACTCTGCTCATGAAAGTGATATAAAACTGACATTGAACACAGATGTTAAAAGGTGATTTTACTACAGGGTTTTAATGCATATTTGCAAAGGGGCAAATTTCATCATTTCCTCTATCGTTTTCATTTGAAGAAGATACAGAATGAAGCAGGAAATATTGACATTTCCCATTTCATTTCCAATGAATGAACATCCCTACTCATTTCCACTTGAACCCCTACTTGCCTCCTGTGAACTACCTCTTTGCTGCTTGTTTGCCTCCTGGGATAACCCTGTGATTGTTTCCCTTCTTCTTAGAGGCCACGACCACTATTATTATATAGCATTTCTATAGTGCTACTAAGGTCCCCTTTTACTAAAACCTACTAAAGATTTGCAGTTAGCATGGCATATAAATGCGCATTAATTGCAAAGCTTCCACGTTGCCTGTCAGGGGAATCACCAGCATCTTCCTGGCAGCTCACGCTTGACAGATTCGCCTATCATGCTGTGGCACTGAAGGTGCCCTTAAGGAACAAGATAGCCAGGGGTGGGTAAGGAATTTCCTTCAATGGCTAGGCCAGCCCTCTGCCCAGAGTATAAAGGGGATGGGGTCCTTACCTGCAACTAGAGGAGTCCCCAGCTGGGGGAAAGCCAGCACCAGCAATCCCTTGTAGGCAGTGGAAATCCTCTTGGAAGAATCAAGGGCAGGAGAGTTCCTATAGCCAGAAGACTGAGGGAGTGGAAGAGGACCTGCAGTTTCCCGCATAACCAGTACCATATGTGATCTCTCCCAGGAGCCAATCACTGCTCGAAAGGGAGTTAACTGTAACCCAGGAAACTGGGGGAGGGATAAAGAAATGGAGTTTCCCAGGGATGAGGAGGTGCAAGGCTTGCAGCCTAACCAGGAGGGATTCAAACATCCTGAAAGGTCCCTTGCAGACAGCCAGCCTTTCAATGAGGGGTTCTTGGAAGAGATGGAAGTGGAAGCCTAAGTAGGGATGCCACTTTACTCACCTACAGCAGAGGAGAAAATGGAAGTAGAATGAGCCAGTAGGCCATGGACTTTATATTTTCTGGTTTCTTTTTCTTGATTGTTTAAGGGCTGAGGCGCGGCGAAGGTTAAGTCACAGTGGAGTGGGGCCTCCCTTCCTTTCCCCAATGCTAGAGGAAAGGATCAATTTTTGGGATTTTGTCTCTTTTGCCTTTTGGATTGAACATTGCTGCAGACAGAAAGGGGGGGGGGGGGGGTATAAGCCCCTAAACTGAATTTGCTTGGTCTTTTTTTAAATTAACAGGAACTGTGAGCCAAGAGGAGTAATCTAATGGTTAGAGCACTGACTTGGGAACCAAGAGACCCAGTGTTTGAATCCCACCAACTGGCCTTGTGCAAGACACTTAATCCTTCATTGCCTCAAAAAATCTGAATTATCAATGTCCCTATTTAATGTACATTAGTAAGTTTTAGTTACAATGCAAACTGCTTTGACTGAAATGACAAAGGGGTATGAAAAACCTGTTAAATAAATAACAGTATTTCTCCCGTGAGCCTTGTCAGTTAGGAGCAGAGCCGCAGTGGAGGTCTCTGTCTGCTGTTGAGGGAGAGAAAGGCTGCAGGTTGAGGGGGAAGGGGCTACTAATGTAGCTGGGACTGTGCCAATCCAAGGGAGCCACAAAAGTAAGGACTCTCTTTGGAGGGATAAGGCTCTTTGGGAGCAGGGCTAGGCCCCAACCTGGACTTCCAAAGATTTTTTTTTTCTTTTTTATCTTGACCTTCTTGGAGTTTTGTTCTCCGAGTTTGTTTGGACGTTTTACCAACAGAACCAGAAGGGCAACCAAGGACTTCTTCAGCAAGCACCATTTCCGATTAGACATTGGCACAGGATCCCGCCTTTTCCTGCATAAGCATGTGAAGCCTACATATAGACTGCTTCTGAGCAGCCTGCATAGCGGTGGGCGGGCCAGTGCCTGGTTACAGTGCGCTCCACTATGGCTGGTTCACTCCGACGACCGAGTCTCTTCTGAGACACCCTACTATTTAAAGCTGTCACTCACCAATGGCGTTTCTCTGCTGCTACTCTCCCACCTGCTGTAATTTATGTGCTGCTGCTGAGATCATACCCCTGGGATCACCATTATGCTGTCTTCTGTTGACTTTGGGTACTGCTCTACTGTGCTCTACCTTGCCCGGTTTCAGTCCCGCCCTCCTGGAAATGATACGGCCACTCCAACAACCAAGTCTCTTTTGAGCTGCGCTACTATTTAAAGCTGTCACCAGCGGTGTTTCGCGCCACGACAGCGCATGCCCAAGGAGTAGATCGTGCTCCTTGGGCAAGCTCCTTGGGGCGATTCCAAGAGGTGACTGGGGTCCATGGACCCTCCTCCTCTCTCCTGGCTGCTGTTGTGCCTCAGCTTTTCTGGACTTTTCAGCTATAAGTCTTTCCTGGTTTTCTCTGTTTATTTTGGTTATTCCTCATAGCTCTTCCGCTACCTTCATTCATGGCTTCCATACCGGTGCACTGGGGCTGGCATCCTGGCCCATCATTGCCTCCCGTTCCAGAAAACCTAGTGCCTTGTCTCCCTCCTTGGCTTGGGTCTGCTTGTTCTCGGGACTCTAGGGCTCCACACGCCCTTCCCTCACATGCCCTGTCCTTAGCCCTTCTTAATTGCCGCTCATTGTGCTCTAAGACCCTTCTGGTCCATGACCTGATGCTTGACCTCTCTCTGGATGTTCTCTTCCTAACCGAAACCTGGCTCAATGAGGGGGAGGACCCTCTCCCAGTGTCTCCAATAGGAGGGAGGAGTGACCTAATGGTTGGGGCAAGGTACTACAGGCCAGGTCGGTGGTTCAAATCCCACTAGAGGACAGCAACAAGGAGCACCTGGGGTTTCTAGTCCCACAGGTGTTCCTTGTGGTCTTGGGCAAGCCACTTAACCCTCCATTGCCCATGTTCCCTGTAAGTATTAGTGTATGTTTCTCATATCCCCTCATGTTAAATGTATCCCCCAACCGCTTTGACCCAGTGAAAAGCAGGATATAAATGCAGCTAAATTAATAAATCCTGGCTTCTCTGCCTTTTCCATCTCTCGTATTGGGTGGTTGGGCAGTGGTGTCGCTGTTTTATATCGGTCTTCTCTTGGCTTCCAGTCTCTCCACTCCCCAGTGCTGCGCTACCAGGAGGCTCTCCTCCTGTGGCTGGGTTCTTTCCCCCCCCCCCCCACCACGCCCCCGCTACATTTTCTCTTTGTTTATGTCCCTCCCTCTCTCTCTCTGCCCTGTTCTGGGAGGACCTCTTGTCAATTATCTCTGAGGCTGTCCTGGCCTATCCACAGCTCCTTTTTCTTGGGGATTTCTATCTTACTTTTCCTCCACCCCCCCTTCACCCTCAGGATAGGGCCTTTAGCTCGCTCCTGGATGACCTTGCCTTTCTGCAACATGTCCCTATTCCCACTCATGCTGCTGGCTCTACTCTCAATCTTCTCATCCCCCCCCCCCCTCACTTCTTTCATTACCCCTATGGCCATGTCACCTCATTTGTTGTCCTGGTCAGACCATTTTTGTGTCTCTTTCTTGCTTCAGCTGCCACACCCTCCCAACCTGTCATCCTCTTCCCCATGGCCTCCCTGGAGTTGATGTTGCATTGCCCCCCAAACCCTGCAGGGTTTCCCGTTGGCGGCTCAGCTCCTTCCTCCCGATTTATCTTCTCTTTCCCCTGATTCTCAGGCTCAGTCCTGGGACTCTGCACCCTCTGTTGCCCTTGATCTTTTGGCCCCTCCCTCCCTCCTTGCCCCGGCTGTTCCTCCCCCTGTTCGCCATTCTTGGTTCGCCCCTGGGCTGTACGTTCAGTGCTTGCAGCTCCGTCATGCCCTCTGCCTTTGGTGCAGCCACCCTTCTATTAGCCTGGCCTCCTACCGCCAGCATCACAGGGAGTACCAGGGCATGGTCAATGCCGCAAAAAAGGACCACTACTCCTAGCTGATCCAGAACTCCTCTAACTCCTCCAGGCAGCTGTACTCTATCCTATGATACATTTCCTCTCTTTCAACTACCGGTCCAGCTCCTCCTCCCTGCCCTGATCCTACCAACCTAGCCACCTTTTTCTCGGATAAGGTCCTTTTCCCTTAGTGCCTCCTCTGCCTCCTGCCCCTCCCCTCTCTCCCCGCTCCTATCCTCCCCTCCTCTGTCCCCCTCCTCCTCTTCCCTTCTTACTCACATTTGGTCCTCTTTTGAGCCCATCACCGCCTCCGAGTACCATCGTACCATCTCATCCGCTCGCAAGACTTGGTACTCCCTGGACCCCATTCCCCCTAAATAGCTTTCGGAGCCTTCCTTTGTCCTTCTTCTGTCAATCCTCCTCATGCTCAATTCTTCCTTGTCCACTGGTTGTTTTCCTTCCTCCTGGAAGCGTGCCATAGTTTGTCCCCTCCTCAAGAAGCTCTCTCTTGCCCCAACTGTCCTCTCCAATTGGTGCCCTGTCTCAAATCTTCCTTCATCTCTAAGATTCTTGAACACTTTGTTTTTTCCTAGCTTTATTCTCACCTGGCCTCCACCAATGCACTTCACCCCCGCCAGTCTGGCTTTCGGTTGGGCCTCAGCACTGAAACTATTATTTTTTTCTGTACTGAACGAACTGCATGTTGCTCACGATTGGGGTGATGTTACTCTCCTTGTCTCTTTGGATCTTTCTGCGGCTTTCAATCTTGTGGACCATCACACTCTTCTCCACCGTCTCACAGACTTTAGTGTTGCTGGTATCCCTTGGCTGTTTTCCGCTCCTTTCTCTCTGCACACTCCTTCACTGTCTCGTCTTCCTCTTCCAGTTTCCCCTCTATGTCTCTGTCATGTGGTGTCCCTCAGGTCTCCATCCTGTTCCTGCTTCTCTTCAATCTTTTCCTGGTCCCCCTTGTTCTTCTTGTGCAACAGGCCAGTATTTCCGCATACTACATGTGGGTGATATCCTCCTTCTGCATCGGATTAGTCCCTCTGACCCTGATATTGCACCTCTCAATGCCTGTCTTTCCTCCATCCAAGACTGGATGACTGCTAATTTCCTCCAGTTCAACCCCCTTAAATTTACTGCCATGTGGGTTACGTTTGGGTCCCTCTGCCCTCCCCTCTCCTTACCTCCTCTCCCCTCCCTTCCCCTCCCCTCCCCTGGCTCCCTCCCTTGCCTCTACCATCCCTTTGGCGATATCCTTTGAGTACCTTGACCTCATTCTTGACTCCTCCCTCTCTTTTTCGGATTATATCTCCTTGGTCTCCCGTCATGTCTTCTTTTGCCTCCACCGGCTTCGTGCAGTCCGCCCCTTCCTTACCACCTCCTCTCTAACCACTCTCCTCCTGACCCTTGCTGTCTCCCATATTGACTACTGTAATATATCAGTTGCTGGTCTAACTCACTCTCAAACCTCCCGCTTACAACTTCTCCAGAGCACTGCCACTCGTCTCCTCACCTCCTCTTCCCATTATGAGCACGTTATTCCCCTTCTGTTACGCCTATACTGGTTGCCAGTGTGTTTCAGGATACAGTATAACATCCTCATTCTCGCACACTGCACTATCCATTCCTCCTCCCCCTCAATATCTGGCAGACTTCCTCCAGTTCCATATCCCCCTCCCCCCTTCTGTCCACTCTGTTCACAACTACCGTTTGGAGCTTCCTTCCCCCTCGCAGGCACATCTTGAGGGCACCCGTTCTTTCACTTTTTTTCTTTCTGGACCCCTCGTACTCAGCACAATGTTAACAACAGCAGCAGCAGTGGGATTTGAATGTTGGCTGTTCTGTTCCTAGCTAATACTCTAACCATTAGGCTATCCTAGATGTCCAGGCTCTGTAATACCGTTCTTAGGATGTCTAGTTAGATGCCCCCAAAGACGTTCATATTGGGCATGTCTAGGTTTGTGAAATCGCGTGCGCACTTGGACAAGACTGCTTTTTTTTTTCAGACATTCTGGCTTAGATATCCCAGATTGCACTTGGACAGATCTTCTAAACTTCCCCTCTAAATGAATGAATTGTGCAGTACCATAGAAATACATGTAAGAGACAGGCCCTGCTTTGTAGCGCTAGTAATAAAATGATTTTGAGAATTTAATGTCTTACAAAAATAATGAAAACCAAAGAAGCTTTAACTGGGAGAAATATGGTTAAAATTAAAAAGCAGCCTCAAAATAAGGACTTTTAGACCAGTTTGAAAGAAGGCCAGCGAAGAGCATTTTGTCTGAGGAATGCACGTCTGCACTTTTGCTAGCCCACATTCAGTTCATTAGCATACCTTAACAAATTTTTGTGTGTACAAAATCAATTTAGTGCACATTAACCTTTGGATTAACATACATTAAGCCGATTTGCATCAATTAAAAAAATCTAATATGTTAAAATTTTAGTATTAAAGCAGACATTTGAAATGAACTTAAAACATCCAAAAAAAGTAAGAAAGGGCCAAAAAAACAAACAAAATGTTTGCCCTGTGCACACTCCTACTATGTACCACAACTCAGGAAGTTTATTTAGTTTAGACAGCACTTCAAGGAGAACATCTCAGTAAGCAGTGGAGAAGAGTCATAGTGACTTGTCCAATGATGAGTCCATAAGGAGGGTATAAAGATAGATAAGAGAGGACTCGTATGTAGAGAGAAGCTGCAGAAGGAATGCACTTCTAGGTAAGCAAGAGACATGAACTACTGTATATTAGGAAATGGAGAGAGAGCCATAAGAACATAAGAATATAAGATATGCCATACTGGGTCAGACCAAGGTCCATCAAGCCCAGTATCCTGTTTCCAACAGTGGCCAGTCTAGGTCATATGTACCTAGCAGTTTCCCCAAAAGACACAGGTTCCACAATGTTTGTACTGGGTCAAGTATTGATATCCTGGGTCCCTTCTTAATAATGGTTTATGGACCTTTCCTCCAGGAACTTGTCCAAACCTTTTTTAAACCTAGCTACACTAACAGCCTTTACTACATCCCCCAGTAACAAATTCCAGAGTTTGATTACACGTTGAGTGAAAAAATATTTTCTCTTATTAGTCTTAAATAGTTTACCCTGTAGCTTCATTGCATGTCCCCTAGTCTTTCTATATTCTGATAACGTAAACAATCGATCTACGTTTACCCGTTCCACTGCGTTCATTAATTTATAGACTTCTATCATATCTCCCCTCAGCCATTTCTTTTCCAGGTTAAAGAGCCCTAACCTTTTTAGCCTTTCTTCATAGGAGCCAGTGTTAAAGGGATGCAAACCAGACTTTGTTTTGTTTCATTTCATGTTCCTTATTTTGTTACCTTTTCATTTTTTTTATTTTCTATTACTTGATGCATGTAAAGTGAGTTTGCCCGCACAAAACTGATTTTGCATGCAAAGGGGAATAAAAGTGAAATGAATACACATCTCTAGCTAATGTGATTAAAGATAGTCATAGTGGAGAGAAATGGTTTGTTGGGAGACGTATGAGAAGCTGATTGAAGTGGTCTAAGCGTGAGGTGATGAAAGAGTGAATAAAGATTTTGGTAGTATATTCAGAAAGGGGGGCCCCGATGTTGATCATGTATAGAGAAAAGAGTGCACAATTTAACACTGGTTTAAGTTTGTGCAGAAAAGGAGATAAATAAGTCAAAGATGATCACAATTATAGACTGAGGAGCCTGGGAGAATGACAGTATTTACAGAGAGAAGGAAAGTAGGGAAGTCAGTTTGAAGGTAAACATGAATTCTGTCTTGGTCATGTTAAGTTTAAGGCAAGCAGACTGAGATTTGGAACTGGATTTCTGTTGAAATTTCTGGTGTAAAGAGGTAGATCTAGGGGTATGTTTACTAAACCGCGCTACTGTGCGGGGCGCACTTGAGCATGCGCTAAGGTATCTTAGCGCACGCTAATGATGCATTTTTGGGCCCCGCACACGTGCGCGCCGCACTAACGGGCCCGCTCATGTGTGCGTCGCGCAAATGAGCGATAGAGGCGTGGAAAGGCTCCCGGAGGGCGGAGGAAGGCTCCCCAGGGGCGGAGAGACGGGGTCAATGGGTGGAGAGTGGGAGGGGAGAGGCTCCCCGCACAGGAGCGGGGCTGAAATTAGATGAAAAAAATACCGCGAGTGAAAACCTCGCGTTAGAGCCGATTTAAAGGGAAGAGAAACCAGTTGTGTCAGCAATGTACAGCAAAACCAGGGAAACCTACAAAACGTGAGCAGTGTGATACATGTGCACAGAACAAAATAGCAAATAAAAATTGAAAATGACCACAACAAAATTCTAAAAAATTATAATCCAGCTGGGCAACAGTGATAGTAATGGAAAACATCAAAAATCACTCCCAAGAAAGCCCCAAAAAAGAAATATGAATTTTAGAAGGGTCTATGCTCCGTCCCCATTCAAGGTGAATGATCCCACAGTGAAATTGTGCAGAGCAGGGTTTATGACTCCTTTGGCCAGGTTTCCTATCTCCAGGGACTGCACTGTCTCTGTGGCCACAGTGTGGTGCAGTGAACACAGACAGTGTGTTCAGGAGCCAAATATCACCAGTTCAAGTCCCAGCTGGGGCTCCTGCAAACCCATTCCCCATATTTTACCCACCACTAAACCATGATAGTAAAGACCAACCTTTTTTGCAGATAACATGAGCATGGTCCAAACACCTCTATTTTACCCTACAGAGCACAGACACCAGAAACATGCGCATTACCTAGACCACAGTCCCCTCAATGCAGTCCTGGAGGGCCACATATCATTTAGCTGTGATGCTGTCAGCAATATAAGGCCATGTCAGCATGGTGGCGGAGGGGTACCGTTGGTGGAGGGGGCCGTGGCTGCTGCCCACAACAGACGGTGGCCTAGCCCCCCTCACGTGGGTGCAGTCCCCTCCAGCAGACAGGCCCTGTCTGACAAACAGCCATGGACTCCCCAGGGAATGCACTGTTTTGGTGCTAAGATGGTGGTGCAGCGGACACAGCCACTGCCTTTAGGACCAAAAAGTTACAGGTTCAAATCCCAGCCGGGGCTCCTACCCACCCAGTCCCCTTATTTTACCCATGAAGAAAACATGGTAGTAAAGACTGAACCATTATTGCTGAGCCCATAAGCATGGGTCAAAAACCTCTATTTTACCCTACACAGCACAAACACCATAGAAATGTGCATTACCTACAGCAGAATACCCCAAATGCAGTCCTGGAGGGCCAAACACCATTCAGGTTCCATGCTGCCTCTAATAAAGATGCCTGTGCTGCATTTCTATGCACCACCCCCATGGTATGCAGATGTATCCATGCATATTCATGAGGGACAGCATGAAAACCCGAACAGTGTTTGGCACACCAGGACTGGAGTTGGGAACCTCTGCCGTAAAGCAGCAGCCAACAGGGCCAGACACAACCACACCCACACCCACAGGCCCCATTGGCTAATGCCTCCTGGAGAGGCATGACATTGGGTCCTGCGTGCATCTCCCAATACTAGCACTTGCATACCTTAGCAATGCCACCCTACACCTGGGTATACGCTACACACCTATCAAACGTTTCCTATGATTACTGGCAGATAGCAAGTCCTACGTTAAGCACAGTTTGCTCATTGAGCTCCATCATAACAATCTTTCTGATGTCTGCAGTGTGTGCTTCAGGTCTGGTCTCTGACAGTGTTTACCACCCTGGGGAGTGACCCCCAAGAGTATTGCGTAGCATATCCATGCCTGTACTGTGCCCAGGACTGGTGTGGTGGGTAGGGCTGCTAAACTCCTCTATAGTAGCACAATGCTGGCATAGGTGTGGGAGTGTGTGTCTGTCTATACCAGGGGTGGGCACCTCCAGTCCTGGAGGGCCGCAGACCAATCAGGTTTTCGGGATAATCCCTAATGAACATGCATGAGATATATATGCATTAGAGATATCCTGCCAACCTGACTGGTTTGTGGCCCTCCAGGGCTGGATTTTGAGACCCCTGCCTTACACCTCTGTCATTTAAGATCGTGAGTGGGCAAGGTACAGATGTCCTAGACATCGAAAGGGTATATAGAATGTGTCACATTCCTCCTCGATTCTCACCACCACCAAAAAGTTGTCTAATAGACAATTTTTTGGTGGTGGTGAGAAGTGAGGAGGACTGTGACAAATTCTATCTAACCTTTTTGATGTTTTGGACATCTGCACCTTGTCCACTCACAATCTTAAATGACAGAGGTGTAAGGCAGGGGTCTCCAGATCCAGCCCTGGAGGGCCACAAACCAGTCAGGTTGGCAGGATATCTCTAATGCATATATATCTCATGCATATTCATTAGAGATATCCTGAAAACCTGACTGGTCTGCGGCCCTCCAGGACCAGGTTTGCCCACCCCTGGTCTATACAGTTTGTGGTGGCTGCAAACACCTTCCACAGCTCACACTGCCAGCACTGTTGCCAGTATTGGCCTGCCAATGTGCATAATGAGGAGCAAGGTACCATGGGTATAGCCCTGACAGGGTGACCTGGCCAGGATGCATCTGCACAGGGCATAGGGCACTGGCTGGGACATTGTAGTGCCCGGCCACCACCTACACAGACAGGGTGACCTCAGTATGTCCTGCTGGGGGATCACTCTCACCCTGACTGTGCAGTGACGACAGCATGGCTAGGCACCCCCATAGTGCTATATTGTATTTCTCTCATGTGATATTAATGGGTTTCATTTTGGAGCCCAGTCACTGATTTATCTGCTTGTTGTGTATGCTGACATCCCAGTTCTGGGTGCATGCATTTCCACTGGGAAAATGCACTATAGACTAGCTAGCAGACTGTTTGCAGCTGGTATGTGTCTTGATGGAGTGGCTTGCAGTGGCTGAAGGCTTGCTGCAGGAGAATATCAGATAGTTGGGGGGGGGGGGGGGTGCAGCTTAACATAGCCAGGCCTAATGTCTGTCTGCTATTGTATTATGGATGTGTACAGAGCTGCATTGATTGCCCTGTAGGGTATCTGTTCCCCAGCAGGACCAGGGTTGATGGTCCCCTCTACTGCCACCATTGCAAGGAAGGTAGAACGTGGATCTGTTGATAGGATACCCTGTTTGCCACCCTGGGGGAGGGGGTGGTGGTGCATGGCCCACCTGGGGGGGGGTCCATGGGGGCTGAGACAGACAGAGATGTCCAAGGTGTTTCTGCAGAAACTACCTATCTCACACATTAACACTGCTTTGGGACTCTGGCATGGCCTCTTTCAGTCATGGAAGGTGCTGTGGACCTGGTGCTGGGTGAGCACAGTACCCGCACAATGTGATGGTGTGTAGCTACTCTGTGCCAGTAAAACACATGGTCAGTACCCCCTACCAGGCCGAGGTGCTGTGGGGGTGCACATGGTCACTTCCCCCTACCAGGCCGGGGTGCTGTGGGGGTGCATTCCCCATCTTGTGTTCATCTGTGGACAGCTGATTTGCATGTGCAGTGTATCATGGGTACGGGTGGGCTAACCCTATCCTGGTGACCACAGCAGACTGTCTGTGTGGTGACATGCACTCCCTCTGCAGCCAACCAGGCACTGGCTAGCAGCTATAGGGCTGTAGCACAATGGTTACTTCACTGCCTGTAGAGCCAGAGGTCATGGGTTCAAACCCACAGTGTGGTTATTTGATTGGGCTGCCCAGAGCATTATCTATTTTTAATGTACATTATTGCTGCCAGCAAAAACACCCTCATCGTACTGTACCCATAAGGTGCCTCAGAGGGCGCTTTATAGGGCGCCCTATAGGTTACCTTATGGTTACCGTCCATATAAGGTCCACTATACGTTATCCTGTGGAGCAACCTATAGGGTGCCCTATAGGGGACATTTTAGGGTGCCGTGGCGGACAGTGCACTTTATAATGTGCCCTATGGAGTGCCTTATAGGGTGCCTTATGCGGCACCTTCAATTACGGCACGTGAGGACCTGTTTGCTGGCAGCAATTAATAAAATACAACTAAAGTGCTGCAGGAAAAAATGCATACATTGCAAAGCTGATGCCACAGCCAGCCTTACATATTAGGCACACTGGGGAGCAAACTCATGACCCCTGTATCAGCAGTCAGTGCCTTACCCATTGTGCTACACTGCTGCTCCTCTTTGCATGTCAGCACACCTCCTTATGCTTTTCATTCCTTAAACTGCACAGTGTTGCCATCAAAAACATTGCTGTGACCTTGCGGTACCTCATACGGCACCCTATAAAGCACCCTATAAGCAACATTTTAGGGTGCCTTGGCAGACAGTGCACTTTAAAATGTGCCTTATGGGGCGCCTTATGTTAACACGCTTTGAGAGTGCGTTTGCTAATAGTAGTAATTAAAATAAAAAGTAAAATGCCTCCTAAAGCAAACTTACCCATAATAGGTAATGCCTCCACCAGCATTCTTCATTGGGCACAGTGTGGGATTGAACCCATGACCCCTGCACCATTGGTCAGTGTCTTAACCATTGTACTGTGGCTCTGTTCCTGTGTTTGGGCATCAGTGTGCCGCCTTATGCCGCCCAATATTAAAATGCCTCCTAAAGCATTAGCACACTGCCTTATGCACATCAGTGTGCCATCTTATGCACATCAGCGCTGCCCATTATTTAAACACCTCCTAAAGTAATGCCTCAGCCAGTCATCTTCATTGGGCACTGTGGGGGATTGAACCCCTGATCCTTGCAGCCCTGATCAGTGTCTTAACCATTGTGCTGTGGCTCTGTTCCTGTGCTTATGCATCGGCGCGCCACTTATGCTTACCGCGCAGCTTTCTCATGCGCTAATGTGCTGGGCGCACATGGGTGCCCCGCACATTAGCGCATGAATAATCCCGTTTTTTTTTTCTGCTTGAAACGCCCACTCCTTATATGGCACCCGCACACTAGCACGGCCCGCACATTAGCAGGGTTTTAGTAAACATACCCCCTAGGATTTGTCAGAATAAAGATAGCTCTTAAATCCAAGCAAATGAGCATATAGAAAAAAAAGGCACAGGACAGAGCAATGAGGCACACTGATTGATAGTAGGATATCAGTGGAAAATAATCTGCCAGAGGACACACTAAGGGGTATGTTTACTAAGCAGCGGTAGCAGCTTTCATGTTATATCGCACAGAAGCCGCTCCCGCTGCTTAGTAAATATACCCCTAAAAGTGTGATGGCAGAGTCAAGAAAAGAACCAAAACAGAACAGAGACTCCAAATCCAAATAAGGGCAGAATGTGAAGGAATAAGTGGTGATCACCAGTGTCTAAAGCAACAGACAAGCCACTCAAGATAGGGACTGAATAAAGTCACTTTTGTCAATGTGTTTTTCTGAAATGCAGATAGGTAAAGCCAGATTGAAGTGGATCAAGAACAGCTTGATAAGATGGAAATAAAGACAGATGGAAATAAAGACAGAGGAGGTGAACAGCACACTAAGTAATTTGGATATGAAAGGAAGGAGGGAAATGAAAGATAGCAGGGAAAGTAAAGTCTAATAAGGTTGGGTTTTTAGGAGTGGTATGATCACAACCAATTTGAAGCCAGAAGGAAGAGCTGCATTATAGAGTGATAGATTTAAGATGTGATAGACAAAGAGAATAGCTACAAGAAAAATAAAGTGGAAGGAATGGAGTCAAAGGACAAATAAGAAGTTTAGAGGAGTAAATGGGCAGTTTTCACTTCTATCATTTCGGAAAAAGAATAGAGGCTGGTAGGAACCTAAGGAAAGGGGAAGTAACAAAGAAGAGGGGGCGTTGGATGAGATCTGTTAGACAACTCAAAATTCATCTTTTGACATGGAAGCAGTCAGCCATTATCTGGAAAGGATAGGAAGAAGAGGCAGTTTGAAAAAGCAGATGAGTGTGGTAAGGAGATGGTGAAAGTCATAAATAAAGGAGTTAGTCAGATAGACATAGTGGTTTTGCTTGGTAAGAATAATAGACTGGAAATAGATCAGCATGAACTTGAATGAAGTTATGCGTCGGTATGGATTTTATCCAGGGTTGCTCTGCAGAGCTCGCAGAAGAAGGTAGACAGTAAATTCTGGAGGTTGTGATACAGAAAGCACTTCTGACATGATGGAATGGGAGAGTAGTGAGCCCTCTAGCGGTAAAACTCAGGAAAAGCCAGGTTTCCATAGAAGCAGGAAGCCTTTAAAAAAAATACAGCTCAGTCAGGATTATGACGTAAAAGCTAGAGGCAGCTCTAACAAGAGGCAGCTGACTAATCAGGTGGGTGTGCCTGCACGTGGAAGCTGTTGGAGACCAGCTTCAGATTCACTCTTTAAGGGTGGAAGCAAAGTTAGTTGTGGAGAGACACAAGGAGAGACACAAGGAGACAGGCACAAGAGGAACACAGGAAATACAGAGAACACGAGGTCAGACACGGGGAAGGACGTGAAGGAAGACAACGTCCAGAGAGGATACAATCACAGCAGCAGCCACACAAGCCAACAGACAGGAAGGTCTGGAAACCCAGCTTCAGGCAAGAAGGATTCACGTGGGTTCATTCCTTACTACTTTAAAGCCAAGCTGAAGTCTGTTGATGAGCTACCTGAAGATAGGGCTAAGTTATTACCCTGGGGGAAGGGACAAAGCTCTCAACACAGACAGAGCAGTGCTGACAAAAGAGGTACGTCTGTATCACTTCCTAATCAAAGCCTGGTAGAAGAGATAGTAAAGCAGTTAAAATCTAGTGCTAGCCAATGCCAAGATAGCACTGCTGTAAATGCTTCTAATTCTAATGCTTTGGAGAAGTGGCTAAAAGCTGATATAAGTTCTATAAGAGAAAGCTTACATAACAAGTATTCTCCTGAACCAAAGACTGTCACGGCATATGATCAGGGAACCTTCCTAAACCAGCTGCAGGACGTGAGCTCAGCTGTGCTTGATAGGAACTCTCAAGAGCAGTGCTGTAGCATTGACAATGAAGAAATGATTGTTGAAGAACCTTTTGTTCCTAATGATATAGAATGCTGTCAGATGGATTGCTCATACTGTGATTCTGATAAACTGGATCTCCGTTGAAACAAGCTTTGCTGAAGTACTGACAAAGTTGTTTAAAAGGTTTTCAGTTACTGTGAAGAAAACAGTTTATTTCATGCTTTCTAGTTTACCCTTACTTTCTGTTACTCAGAAGAAAGAATTCTTATTTGCTTTATTTACCTATGAACCCTTGTGAAGAGGAAAAACCCTTATAATAAATTTATCTGTTTCAAATTGACCCTCGTGCCACAACACAATTTGTTCCAGGTGTTCTCAAAACTACAAATCCCAGCAACCCTTGCTGGCAAAAATAGTAAAAGGACACTGTCAAACAAATATAGCGGTCGCCCCTGCTATTAAGCCACTGGCCTGTAGGAGGGGAGTTGCGACAGATTGGCGTAGTTGCTACGGATCAAGGTAAAGGCGCATGCGTGCAACAGCAGCCGCAGCAGCCTCAGCAACAAGAATTCAAAGGCCAAGAAAGTTTTGAAAAAAAAAATAAAAAAATGAAAGAGGTGGAATTTTTTTTTGAGAAGCTTGAAAAGAAGAACAGCTCTGCAAGCAAGACTTCTACTCCAAGGAGACGTGTCTAATCTGGTTCAGACCTACGTACACAAAGCTTGACGCACCATTGGCCTCAGGTAATTCGTATATAAGCCGGGTTACCTGTGGATGCCTAAGTGGATATCAGCATAGCAAAGGGGTGGAAAGATAGGAATACATCCTAGCTTGTGATACCGCACTTGGTGGTCCTCTTTTGTGTTTGTGTCTTTCCAGAATGACCATGGAGGTGAAGGAAGTCCTAACTTGGATGGCTGCGCAATTCGAGCGCCAACGGGAGCTGGCCACGGAGCTATTGGATAAGGCTACAGCGCGTATGGAGCAGCAGCAGCGACCATTGATGCAGCTTATGGAGGCGTGGATGCAAGCTACTAATATCAAGAAGGAGCCTGCTACTACTAATACAGGTTCAGAACATTTAAACCAAACACATGCTTTGGGACATTGTTCTAAAGAGGCATGGAGCTTTGGAAAATTATCCCCATCTGATAATCTGGACGATTATTTAGAAACTTTTGAAAGGATTGCGTACTTAATGCATTGGCCTAAGGACCAATGGGCAGTTAGGCTGGCAATGTGTCTCACTGGGGATGCATTGGCTGCCTATCAGACGGTACCACCTAATTTAGCTGACAATTATGAGGAGGTCAAGAGGGCAATTAAAGATAGAGTGGGTCTCTCGTCTACAGCCTATCACCAGTTGTTTAGAGAAGCTACACTCATGAGTGATGAGACGCCCAGAGCCCTGCACTATCGCTTAAAAGCCTTACTTTACAAATGGTTAGTGCCAGAAGGTAAAAGCATTGAAACATTGTTAGATAATATTTTATTAGAACAGTATATGAATGCTGTCCCTAAAAATGTGTCTACTTTCCTAACCTTGCAAGGTTGTAAAGATTCACTGGAAGCCATTACGCTCACTGACCGTTTCCTGGAAGCGGAGAGGAACGCTCAGAATGGGAGCATGACCCTGGTGAAAACAACCACAGCAGGGTCAGAAAAGAAAGAAAATGCTTTTAAAGTACCTGCACTGTGTCTACCAAAATGTCCTAGCAGAAATGGAAGGAGAATATGTTTTAAATGTGGCAGTAGTAACCATTTACAGTGTGATTGTAAAGAGAAAGTAGCGCTAGTGACCAATAGCCCAGGACAGGTTAAGGAAAGTTTCCTCATAGCCATGACAGTCCAAGGGGTTAGTACCACAGCCCTACTAGACTCTGGCTCCAATCAGAGTATGCTTTCACGTGGTCTCTGGGAGAAGATACAAGCTCAAGCGAAAGCCATACCTGATTTACCCAGTGGTTCTGTGAAAATTCGTTGTGTGCATGGCGCATCATCGGCCTACCCCACATACGAACTCCATGTGAAGGGAGAGGGACTGGGAAAGGTGATGTCATTAGCCATTGTTCCCCACCTGCCACAGGAATTGGTACTAGGCCGAGATTGGCCGCAATTTCAAAGAAGCATTGTGCACGCTCTGCAGGAAAAGGAAAGCTTAGCAGTTTCTAGTAATCCTTGCAAGCGAACACGACAATTAGTAGCAATTCCGAATCCCCTATTTGGAAAAGGACAGAATTTGTCACGACAGTCACCAAAAGAAAAGGAAGCCAAGAAGTCCGCCTTTGTCTTAAAGTATTGTCGTATGAGCCCAAACGCGCACCCACCTAAGAGAGCATCATCGCAAGCTGCCGGTTTTGACCTGTACAGTGCGGAGGAAGTGACGGTTCCGAAACAGGGCAGGGCCTTGATAAATACGGCCATACAGTTGGAGTTGCCGGCGGGCTGTTATGGGCGAATTGCCCCACGTTCGGGCCTGGCGGTGAAATACGCTATCGATGTGGGAGCGGGCATTGTGGACCCCGATTACAGAGGTCCCATTAAAGTACTACTATTTAACTTTGGAGCTGAGGATTTCAAGGTGCAAATCGGAGATCGCATAGCACAAATAATATGTGAGAGAGTTGGGTTTCCACCGCTAGAAGAAGTACAGGTTGTCTCCAGTACCACCAGAGGTGCCCAGGGCTTTGGCTCAACAGGTAAAGCTGATCTCCAAGGGTTGGCGGCCGTAGCAGAGGACCCTCTAGAAGAGGACCTAGGCCCCCAACTAAGCGACTGCCAGGAGACCCCGGAGTTAAGGATGGGAGAGGGCTTATCTTGGACCCAGAGGAAGCAGCTGGAACGCTTGCTACAAGGTTTCCCGGATGTCCTTACGCCTCTTCCCGGACATACTCAACTCGTCGCTCACGAGATTGTGACTCCCCCGGGAGAGGTAGTGCGCCAGCGCCCATATCGGTTGCCGGAGGCCCGACGGCAGGAAGTCATCCGCCAGGTGAAGGAGATGCTGGACATGGATATAATTGAGGAGTCCAAAAGTCCTTGGAGCAGTCCAATAGTCCTGGTCCCCAAGCCCGACGGGAAGCTTCGATTTTGCATCGATTTTAGAAAGGTCAATGCCCTGTCTAAATTCGATGCGTATCCGATGCCACGCATCGAAGAGCTCCTGGACCGCCTGGGAAGAGCCACATATCTAACGACGTTAGACATGACAAAGGGCTATTGGCAAGTGCCATTAACCAGGGAGTCCCGACCGAAAACGGCGTTCAGCACTCCGATAGGCCTCTACCAATTCAAACGGATGCCATTCGGATTACACGGGGCAGCGGCTACGTGCCAACGGCTAGTAGATTTGGTACTGAGACCACATCAGGCATATGCGACAGCCTATATGGATGATGTTATCATTCACAGCACAAACTGGGAGGAACATTTATCAAGGCTGGAAGCCGTGTTGCGGGCTATGCGGGGGGCAGGCCTGACATTAAACCCCAACAAATGTATGTTTGCAAGTGAGGAGGTGAAGTACTTGGGACATCAGGTTGGGCATGGTGTTGTGAAGCCCCTAATAGATAAAGTGGAAAGCGTAAAGACATTCCCACAACCCACCAATAAGAAACAGCTAAGAAGTTTCCTGGGGTTGGTGGGTTATTACAGACGCTTTTTGTCGAATTTCGCGGAGAAAAGCGCCCCACTATCAGATATGCTGAGGAAAAGTCAGCCCAACCAGCTACGATGGACTCCGGAAGCACTCCAGGCCATAGAATGTTTAAAGGCCGAACTGTGCGCTGCTCCAGTACTGAAAGGGATTGAGTTTGACTTACCGTTTATCCTACAAACGGACGCCTCAGACACTGTATTTGAAGCTTGTGAGAAAGAAGGAGGAAAATTTATCAAGGATTTGATAACTGACTGCTACCTGGAGATTTAGTAAGATATCTAGATGGTGGAGTAGGCTTCAGAGGGAGAAAATGAGTAAGAGTGAGGTAGAAAAGGGGTTGAAACCCAGATGACAGAGAGTAGCAGTCTGACACCATCATTACAAGGTGTATGGTAAAAAAATAACTATCTTTAGAGGGCTGCAAATGAAGCAAAGTCCTGAGGAGAAAGTCAAATCTCAGTTAAGGCAATGATAAAAAGTAGCAGAGATAAAGAAGTCTTGAACATAGGCAAACTTATTGAAAATAGAACAGTCATTTCACAGGGCACATTAAAAAGTGATAGAAGATGGAAGGAGGAAGGAAGAAAGGGAAAGAGTATATATAGCCTTCAGGAGCACATTACTTCTCATTTGTGTTCTTTTCATTGTCTTCCTATAGAATGGTGAGCCAAATTTAAGACACTTAATCTTGCTGCTCAGAGTTTCAGAGCATCAAATCCAGAATATAGCTACATAGCTCCAATTCATTACGTGAATGCCATTTGTCTGTTTGTGTTGTATGCAGGGATGGTGCAAGGAATGACTGCCACCCACCCACTCCCTGGACCTTGAGGGTTAAGGGAGGGGCTGGCCTTGAATGCCCTTGAGGGTTAATGTTGTAGTTGTGTTGGTGCTCAAGCGATAAGGCAAGACAAAGAATATTTCTTTTTTATGAGGTTTATTCCCCGCTTACGCAGTTCAAATGCAGCAGACGTCAATGAAATAATATGGCACAAAACAAGATGGAGAAACTGAACTTAAACAAGGCTTTTTCCACTGCTTAACTGAATGTCCATTACTGATCACATTCACCTGTCATGTGATCTCCTTTTCATTAGGTAACAGAAACTCTGATACCAGCACTGCTCCTGAATTGCACAGAATATGCTTCCACTTATTTTCTTCACAGAAGCTCTTTTATCACAGCAGACAGTGAGGTAACTTTGCTATTTTCTTACAAACAACACTGGCAAGCAAATCCCTTAAATGTCCTTTGGAATCATACAAGTAGAGCAATCCATCGGGACTTCCTGTTCCGTAGATGGCAAAGAAATTAAAGGCATTTCTTCTTGCCAGCTGATCAATGGCTTTGCTACGTTCTGAGTAGAAACTGCTCTGCTTTTAAGGAACTCTCTGAATTCACTGAGAAGTAATTCAGCCTGTGTATTTTCTGAGCTAGGCTGAGCAAATCCTCCTTCAGGTAAATGCTTGTTTATATTTTTTATCTCTAGGCAATTATCAGTGCTTTTACTTGGACAACATTTCAGCGTGCAAGCATTTCCCTTCCCCCACCTATCTCCACATGGCAGTGCAGGGTAAAACGCTCCAGCTGTGTCTAGAGAATCTCTCAGAGTGTTAAAAGGAAGACAGTCAGGCTTTTCTTGACTTAACCAGTTAGTACCAAGCTTTCTGCCTTTATCCTGTCTTTCACAATTAAAATTCACTCTTTCTGGCTTACCACTGTTAAGTTTGCTAGCCGTGCCACACCCACCAGATACCTTGTGCTTGGGCTTCTTCCAGGGTAAATCCTTATCCCTTTGCCTCCTATTCCAAGGTTCTTCTGGGTCCTTTAAACTCCTGAGCTGCAGCCTTGGGTCTCTCAGTGCCTTAGAATTCTTCTGCTTCCAGAAATCTTTCTCTGCCCCTGAGTCTCCCAGCTCCTGTCTGCTCCTTCTTGGATCACAGCTGCTTAGTGGTTCTCTCTCTCTCAGTTCCTGTTCCTGGTCATCTGACCTGTCCTCGTCCAGGTGCTTATGTCCTTCTTCCCAATCTCCTTGCTTGTCACGTTTCTTCCCTAACTGTTTCTGGGTTTTTAACAAGCTGGCTGAGTGCTGCACTGCCCGCCTCCTGCTTGGGCGTGCCCAATCAGGGACTTGGCTTCTCACCTGCCTTGAAGTGAGGAGTGGTTCCTGATTAGCTCTGTATTCTTTTTTCCTCTCATCAGAGAAAATCCTGCATTCCCCTGCAGTACCGGCTCTCTCCACCGGATCACTATTAGTTTCTCTTGCTTCATAAGAGCCTGCTACATCACAATGACATAGCTAGGCAAACCTCATGTGCCACCCCCTACTGCAGCCCCCATGCCCACTGCACTGCTGCCGCCCCTCTCTGGGACATGCAGCAGTAGAAATGCATTTAAAAAGGCACCGTGGCACCAGAGTTACCTTCTCTTCCAGGCTATTGTGCCGTTCGTGCTTCTGCCCCCACTTTGATTCCACTTCCTTTAAAAGGAAGTGGAATCAGAGCACAGACGGCAGAAGCATGAACGGCACCAAAGAGGGGTGTCAGTGGACGCAATGGGCGCCCTATGACCATTGGCACTCTAGGTGACAGCCTGTTCGCCTAATGGTTGTACCGGCCCTGGATGTATGTGACCGATGACATTTCATGTGTTAATTTTTTACTCCACCAGTAATAGCTAGAGATTGGGGAACAGAAATGTATACACATAAATAAATACTGGGAAAAGACCGAATAGCCAGAGGCAGTGCTAATATCAAACTGCTGAAAAGGTTGGGGGGGGGGGAGAGAGATATTCACAAATCGGGAAAGAGCTGGTTTGGATAGGTTGGGGCAGAGACATGATGAAAGTTGATTGTAGAATATGCAAATGGGTACTGAGACTGGCTGGGAAGGAATTAGAAGAGAGTTTTCATTTATAGAACAAAAACGATGTGAAAGGGGGAAGCTGCTGAGGAAAGGTTTTTAAGGAGGTTTGTGGTAGGGGGAGAAACATTTGTGGGAGGAGAAAGGGGGAGACAGTATGTGGAAGGAGACAGGCTGGAAGAAAAAGAGACTGAGGGGAACAGATTTCATTTTAGTTGCATGTGTCACGCTGTGATGAGATTTGTGAGGAGAACTGGCCATATGAATGGAAATAATGTCAGAACAAGCAACAATGCTTACAAGTAGAACCAAATAATTATTGGAAAACACAAATCCACAAAAATAAATTCATAGTTTATTATAATGAATGTAGTTTAGTTTAAGAAATCAGTTTATTGCATACATTTGTACAGAAATTAAGATATTTGTGATCTTAGAGATATCAGGAGGAAATTGCTATCAGAAGGTTAGGTTCTGCCAATTTAAGAATCTAAACCAATCTATTAGGTTTTAGGAAAAAATAGAGTATTCTGTTCCCAGAGGAAGAATAATTGTGATCAATCCAGACAAGTGGGTTGTGTTCCCCTACCAGCAGATTGGTGGAGACAAAGAATCAATGAAATGACCAGGTTTCAATGACATCACTCCCTTGCCTCTATCTGCCTCAGTCACAAGAGTTCTCTTCAGTATTTCTTTGTCTCCAGCAGATGGTGGATGGATTTTCTACACTCTGAAGAAAATCTGAATAATTGAGAGAAAAAGATTGATTTAAATGTTCATGAATGACCACCTAGAGGGTGACTCTCTCACTTGAGCACAACTTAGAAGGCTCCACTAGACTGCAGTCTTTTTGGTAGCCATAAGAGGAAGGAAAATGGTTCAGCTTCATCGATCTTATACTATTAAGGATCTGGAAGAGTTCAACAGCCTTTCACAACCTCAATACCCCCTCCCTCCTTCTCTGTCCCCCCCGTGCTCTTTCCTGAAGATTGCAAGTCACCTTAACGCTGTGCCTGCAAGCCAGAGAAACAGTTTCAGGGGAGTAGAGCTGAGCCCAGCACAGATTTCTGCCTGGGGCTCTCAGGGGGTGAGTACCAAGGCTTGACCTCGTCATTGTACTTTTTGGGGGCTCCCGATTCTGTCCATCTGGGGTACAGTTTGGGGTGGACCACTGGCAACCATTGGCACAGTCTGGGGGTTTCCTACCATTTTCTGCACACATTAGTAGAATCTTTTACTATTGTGCGCCTGGTGATCGCATGCACTCCGTCCGAACGGCTCCAACGCGCGTTCCTATCCAAGTGCTCGTAACATGCGTTGCTGTGTAAGAGCCGTTAATGTGTGCCTTTCAGACCACTGTGACCTTAGTAAATGCTGTTGTGATACTTTCCTTAACTTTCTATGGGGTCTCTTCTGAGCCCCAAATAGCGGGGATGTACACCCTGCCTGGACATACATCTCCACTATATGTCCCCCTTGCCGTCCCCTTGCAAGGCTCCCTGTACGAACATCGGAGTTGTATGGGGAACCTTAGACAGGAGCAGGAGGGGGAGGGTGGGAGGCAGAGCGAGAGTGGTGTGTGGGTTGGTCATCACCCTGGACATACAAGGCCAATTCTGAGGTCGGCCCTTTATGTTCAGGGTAGGTTGGTTAGAGGTGGAATAAGTTCCCCTGGCTGCGGGGTAGCAACAGCAACCAGTGGGGACAAAACATGGAGGCAAGCAGGGGGAGCCCCACAGCCAGACCCTTGTAATAGGAGGCCAGATCGGGGGTCTAGTTGCAGGGAAAGGAGAGTTTTGGTGGCGGCCGGCAATCGCGGCCGCTGAATGGAGCCGCAGTGCCATGGTGACGGGATGCTATGGCATCGCAGCTCCATTCAGGAGCCTGTCAGGGGTAGATGTGGATGTGATTGGATATGCGGCACGTCAGAATTGGGGCCCGGCCTGAGGGGATGTACATGGTCTGGACATCCAGTAGATAATAGGCCTCCATGTCTTCTTCCATGAAACGTTGCTTGGCCTGTGACAAGCAAGGAGCTTCATCTCCAGCTTCTGAGCTCTACTTTTCTTGCATGGCAGCTTCTGAGTCATCCTTGCAGGGCTTGCTCCCCCTCTCCCAGCCAGGGGATGCAGTTAGTCTGGCCTTACCTACCTTAGAGCACGAGAAGGCAGATGGCGATGTAAGTAAGGATGTCCAGCCAGCTGGGATTTCTGGCAACTCTGCTGTGGGCCACCCCCCATCCTCTAGAGGCTCTGCAGCAGCTATGTCCATTGGTGTAGGGGGGTAATTTCTGCAAGAAGATCTTCCAGAGTCCAGATTCTCTTCCCCAGAATTCTTTACCTTTTTGCAACAGGCCTGGTATTTCTGGCATGGAAATTCAGAACTTGTGGCCTCTATATGGCAGAATTAGAAGTACAGAGAAGATCTATCAAAATGATAAAGAGGATGGAAGGATACCTCTATGAGGAGAGGCTTAAAAGGTTAGGGCTCTTCAACTTGGAAAAAAGACAGCTGAGGGGAGATATGATAGAGGTCTATAAATTAATGAATGGAACGGAACGGGTAAACGTAGATCGGTTGTTTATGCCATCAAAAAGTAGAAAAACTAGGGGACATGCAATAAAGCTACAACATAACCCATTTAAGACTAATAAGAGAAATATTTTTTCACTCAACGCGAAATCAAAATTTGTTACCGGAGGATATAGTACAAGCTGTTAGTGTAGCTGGGTTTAAAAAAAGGTTTGGACAAGTTCCTGGAGGAAAGGTCCATGAATCATTATTAAAGAGGACCCATGAAATCCACTTCTTGCCCCAGGATGAGCATTGTGGAACCTGTGTGCCTTTCTGGGAACCTGTCAGGTACTTGTGATCTGGATTGGCCACTATTGGAATCATGATACTGGACTTGATGAACCTTGGTCTGACCCAGTATGGCATTTCTTATTTTCTTATGTTCTCTGGGTTCCCCAAAGTGCAGTCTCATGAGGGGCAGGCTGAGAATGGAAGCCCTGTTTGATTGCCTTTGCCTAAGCATCAGTGGCGAAATACGTCTCCTGGAGATGGGGATCACTTGGATTCTGTATGAGATTTGGACTATGACTTGGATTAAGTTGTCTCAGTTCTGGGCTCTGATTTGGACAAAGAAGTAATCTCACCTTTGGATGATTGTGAAGAGGCCAGTGTGATCCATCTGTTCTGGATGAAGGAATTGGCAGCTTTGATTTCCCGGGTCTCATCCACCTTGAGGTTGGTGGATGCTACATACTCAGATCAGAATCTGAAGATGCATCCACTTCTGGAAGGGGTGTGGACATCCACTACTGTCTTCCCATTCCCGGAGGTGATCAAAGACTTGATCCAGAGAGTGGGACTCCCGTGACTCCTTGCCTAAGGGGTTAAGGGAGTATAAAAAGATTCCTGCATGTATACTCTCCCAGAAAATGAGTGTGTTGTATGGGTTGATATTCCCAAGGTGGATGCACAGGTCACAGCACTTAAAAAGATGTACCACCATTCCTGTGGAAGGCGGATTGGTTTTAAAGGATGCTCTGGACCACAAAGTGGATTCCTTATTGAAAACCAGTTTGCCACAGTGGCTGCTATTCTTCAATTGGTGGAATGTGCAGGCCTGACATCTTGAGCCCTGTTCCAGTTCATTCAGTCTCTTCAGCAGATGATACAACCCCCTCTTTTGGAGTCGGCTACAGCCTTCATTTCTGATGCCATGCTCATCGGACTAGTGGCCAGGGACAGTACCCTGTTGGCAGTGATGTGGTGTTGGATTTGACTCTGACACTGTGCAGTGGACACCTCTTCCTAAGCCCAGTTGCCCTGATTGGCTTTTAAAGGGAAGCTTCTGTTTGGTACTGATTTGGAGCAGCTAGTGAAAGATCTGAGCAAGACAAAATCATACTGCCTTCCATAAGACAGGACCACGGGGCCTGTGAAGTGGGCAAGAACCCCTTTCCATCAGCCTCCACCCGCACCTTGCAGGCACGCTGGTCAGATCCCTGGGGGTCTCGGGATTCCCATTACTACCGGTCTTGAAAGGCTTTCTTCCCCTCTGCTTCTGGATTTCAGACTTGTTCTCAGTCCTTTTGAGGAACTTGTGTACACAGGGATTCAGCCCCCTCCAGAGGTGATTCCTCCTGGACTGCACAATGAAGGACTGGGGGCCCATTCCCTGGTACCTCTAGTTGGAGGCAGGCTATACCTTTTCTTTCTGGAATGAGCCCTGATCACCAAGGATCACTGGGTGCTAGACACCATTCAGTATGGCTATGTCCTGGAATGCAAAGAGCTGATCCCAGATGCTTCATCATCTCCCCTTGTGGGTTGCGGCGCTCCTGCCCCGCCTTAGGGCTAAAGACAGGAGCGGGGCCTATTGCCTCGTGAGGAAGGAGTTTAAAACCTATTCCCCTGGAATGCTGGGTACTGTAGTTTTTCTGCTCCTTTCACTCCGAAATAAAGTGTAGTTGTGCGCCAGAGACGGTAAGGCTTATTTGCAAGTATTTTTATTATGGTTAAGGTTATTCTTCCATCGCATGACAAATTCAGAAATATGAACAAAACAGGTGCTTTAACACGAGCAGAAATAACTCAGGTATAAAGTCAACTTAAAGTAGAAATTCAGCTTTACTTCTAAGCAGTTTACTCAGCTCTGCCCCAAGAGGTCATTCACTTTAAACGCAGCCTCTTTTCACACACTGTTACGTTCACAGTGCTGGGTCACTTCAGGTGCAGGTAATTAAAGCTTTCCTAGCATGGCAGCAAAACAGCTCCGTAGTATTCAACTCATACACGGCATAACCAGTTTTCTTCAGTTTGGTATTTCCACACAACAAATAGTACAGTCCATGCTCTCACAGTCAGGTAAGTCAGAATTATCCTGCATTAATTCCTCAGACTGTATAGAATTATCTGCTTCCTGCAATACTGGCTGTCTGTTTGCTCTTAGCTTTAAAAACTCTTTAAAATCCTGGAGAAGCAATTCAGCTTGTTGTCTGCTAGATAAGGAATTGTTATCAGTTGTTAAACTTCCCTCTTGATTAAGGATGTTTCCTTCTTCCTCTCTCAGGTTAAGTGAATCAGAGTAACTTTTAGGCTCTTTTGTTAAGGTTTCAAATATAGGAGAGTTGGGTTTACCTTCACTCTGGAAACTCTTTGGCAAATCGCTTACTTGTTGCCAAGCCCCTCTTATCCTAGGTGGCTCAGACGTCCTCCAGCTGTGAGAGTTCCCGTGCCCCTCTGGGCCAAACGGTAGTTCCCAGAATGAGTTCTTTTTCTCTCTTGCCTGCCGTGAAGGCTTCCTCTCCCAGGGCTCTGCCTTCCTCCAGGTGCCTATTCCAGGGCTAGGTCCACTTTCCTCAGGACTTCCATTTATTGCCTCTGAACAGATTCTTGCAGGTCTTCTTCTACTGCTTCGGCTCAGTCCTTGGCTGCTAGCCTTCCCTGGGCTCCTTCTCTTCTCCTTCTCCTTCCACTTCTCCCCCATAGCAAAGCCATACTCCGGTTTAAAACCAGGTTCTCTTCTAGACACGCCCCTTCCAAGCACTGGGTGTGCCCAATCAGGACTGCACGACTCCTCCCCTGGGCTGGTATCCATGCTCAGCTCAGCAGAACGAAGTCTCTCTTTCTTTCCAGCATTGGCAATCTGATGTAAATCCTGTTGCCCTTCAGGATTTTCATCTGTCTCCATAGCCTCAGGAGGGCGCTCTTCACCACAGGGTATGCAAACAAAAGGACCACTAGGTGGATCACATTGGACAAATTGCTGCTCATGCAGGCTGTGTTACCTGTTACTTAGACAATCGGGGCCAGAACAGGTATTCCATATATTTAGTGGTGCTGAAAAAAGACAGATCATTCCGGCCCATTCTGGACTTCAAGGGTGTCAAAGAACACTTGCATGTCCTGTGCTTATGGATGGAAGGAATCTTTGTGAGAGTGGTGATGACACAGAGGCTTTATTGGTAGTCCCCAACGCGTTTCGGCAGATTGCCTTCCTCAGGGGGTTAAAAGCACTCACAAACATATAATAAATACAATATGTTAAAAACATAATAAAAACATTAAAAAGGAAAATTGACATCAACCTAATTGAAGCTCACCGGGCATGGTATTGAACATTAAACATATCTTAATCTCATGACACTCAAAGATAAATAAATAAATAAATAGTTAAAATATAAATAATTAAGAACATATATACAAATTATTAAACATTATCATATCTTAATCTCATGACAATCAAAGATAAATAAATAATTAAAACTTAAAAAATAAATAATTAAGAACATATATACAAATAGTTGATGAGCATATAATTGCCTTTTGTTACATATATAATGTACCCAATAACAATTATAGTGCAGGCATGAGTTAAACCATAGTAAAAAGAACATGTACAAGAACATTTAAAACATTGCACAATATCTTTTAAAAAACACACGCAACGTAGGGCAGAAGGGAACTTAAAACCAATGAATAAATAGAAAGACATAAAATAAAGAAAAATATATCCATAATTATAATTTTACTCACTCAAACAAACACCATCAACAGGTCATCAGGTGGTAGGGTTAAGAGAGGCGATTAGCCAAAGTCTCAACTTTGAAAATGTCCTAATAAAAATCCAATAAGCAAAACACTGAATGAGGAGATGACTAATTTCTATCCAGACTTAAAACTGTAGGGGGTATAATGGGTGTCATATTGTATGGGAGAAGCAGTAAAATTGAACACTGTGTTGTCACCGCAATGTAAAAACCATAGGGTTAAAAGCTATCACAGCCGTATTAAAAATAGTATATAAAAAACTATGTGTAGCTGGGGCACTCAGGGTTGTAGAACCGGACTACTATTGGCAAGGCCGCGTGGCCCCCCCCTGCGGGGGCATGAACGCGGCCGGAGTTAACCGGGGGGGCGGCCGGCCACGCTCCCAATGGGTCGCTGCCACGTGGTTCGCGGGGGAGGGCCCGCGGCGGCGAGAGGGCTCTCGTTGGCTCCTGCGGCAATGGACAGGGCGCGGGAGCCAATGGGAGGAGAGTAGTCGAGCATTGGGGGGGGAGGCGGGGGCGTTGCAGCGTCCTTCAGCCTTTCCCTTCTGGGAGCCGGAGAAGCTGGACGTTGCTCGGGTGAGCTCACTGGCTAGTTGGTTTGTTGAGGGGGGACTCGTTGTGGGTTTGAATTCTACCTGGACTCTGTGCTCCCAGTTAATACGGAAAAAATCGTTTAGGGCCCGTTTCTTGCTTTGCCGGGAGAGCTCGGGGCAGGGCGTGCATTGGGAGAGCGGGGCAGGGCGAGCGGGCCGCGGGGGTGTAGATTCGGGGGTCGTGGGGGGCAGCGGACCCCGGAGGGCAACAAAATAAAAAAATAAATAAATAAAAAATAAAACAAAAATAAAAATAAAAACCACTATGAAGCCACAGCGGGAGACAGTTAGCCCTGCGGGTTGCTTTAAGAATAATCATGGCCTGCTAAGTATGGGGTTCCTGGGAGGGGGGGGGGGGGTAGGCAGACTCGGAGAGGGATGGGGGGGGAAGGGTGCGGCTCCAGGCGGGGGGCTGTGAGCAATGCACGGGGGGGCAGCAACGTGGCATGGTTCGTGGGGAGACTCCCAGGGGTAGAGGATGCGGGGGGCAGGGTGGGGGGCGGCGCATGGGGCCCACTGGTAGCGCCATGGGGCGCAAAGGTGTGGCTAGTGCGACAGCCACCAGCGGCAGGAGTCCTCGGGGGAGGATAGAGCACGGGGGGGTGCTCCGCGCCCCGGCGGGGGGCGCAGTGCACGGAGTGGGGCAGTGGCAGAGGGTGGACAGGCTGTGAGGCCCTTTGAGGGCCTGGCGCAGGAGGGGCTAGATCAGGAGGCCATAGGGCTGGCAGAGGGGGGGTGCACGGGGGTGGGGCGGGGACATCAACGGATGAGTAGCGGGTTGTTGGGGGGGGGTGGCATCTTTTCCTTTTTTTTTCTCTCCACAGGGCCTTCCAGGATGGCAGTTCCCAGGGACACCGGGGCAGGGGAGACTGTCAAACAGGTTGCTGGAGCATCGCAGAGCGAGCCGGGAGCCGGCCCCTGGCCGGACCAGCGGGAGCAGCACAGGTCTCGGCGAGCGTAGTGCCAGATCGGCCGGAGGCGGGAGCGGTTCCAGGGGAGGCGATGGCTGCAGCAGGTGAGTCTGGTGCGTGGGTGGGGGGAAAGAAGGGGAAGGGCGTACGTGGAAAAGCGGCGGCATTCGCGCCTGCGGCGTCGTGCTCGGGATCCGGGTCGCCGACATCCTCAAGGTCGTCATCGTGTTCCTCCGCGTCGGGCGGGAGTACGGGCGAGGGCGACGGGGGTGCGGCGGCGCCGGTTATTGCGGTGGGAGCTGCGCCGACGGTTGTAGCATTCTCGGAGCTATGGGAAGGCGTGCCGTGGAAGCTGCGGCATCGAATTAGGGAGCGTCTTTATATTGACATCTTTCGATGGCTGGAGGGTCGCACACGTTTTGGGGACAGTGGGAGGATGAGGAAGGCGGATGAATAGGTAGGAAGGGTGAGGAATGTGGCGCGCAACGTAACAAATTGGGCACGGGCCTTTTTGAGGCTGGCTAGCATATGGGGAAGGGCGCATCCGGAGCACTACGGCATGCTGCTGGCTTATGCGACTCCATCTTGGAGGCTTCTCATTCGTATGGCGGTTGGGCTTGGCTCAACTGCGAGGAGATCTTTCGGGACGGGATGGAGAAAAACCGTCCGTGGTCGGGGGGGCGCAGGGCAGCCATTTATGGATCACACAGATGTCAGGCGGGGCGGCCGGGGGGCCGGGTAGTGGCCCCAAGGGCGGGGGCAGTGCGTCCGGGGTGCTGCGGCCTTTTCAGGTGGGCGAGGCTGGGGTGGGGCAGAGAGCAGTGGATGGGGGGGGGGGGCGCTGGAGACGTGTGTTGGCGCTTCAACAAGTCCCCTGCCCATTTAGTGATTGCCAATTTAGGCACGCGCAGTGCGAGCTGGCTGGGGCTGCCCCCGACCTCTATTCGCTTCGCCGCATTGTGGGAGTGGTTGGGGAGGTACCCCAGGGGGCAGGATAGGGTTATTTGGGAAGGGGGTTTTCGGGGAGGGTTCCGGGAATGGTGGTGGTGAGTAGCATCCAGAATGCCCCGTCAGTAAGGCGGTGGTGAGTAGCGTCCAGAATGCCCCGTCAGTAAGGCGCTTTGGCGGTGTTGTTGGCGGTGGAGATCGGGTTGGGGAGGGTGGCGGGCCCTTTTTTGAGGGGCCGCCATTCACAAACGAAGCCGGGGAAATTCGGCTGATCCATAACCTGTCCCCCCCCCCCCATCGGGGCTTCGGTTAATGATCGGATCCCCAAGGCTTTCTGTTGGGTGCGGTATGCTGCCTTCGATGAGGCGGTGGGGTTAGTGTGGGGGTGCGGGCGGGGGTGCCGGATGGCCAAGGCCGACATTGAATCTGCTTTTTGTTTATTTCCAGTGCACCCTTTGGCGTTCCCGTTGTTGGGGTTTTTGCTTCGAGGGGGTTATTACTTCGATAGGTGTATGCAGATGGGGTGCTCTATCTCCTTGTGCGCACTTTGAGCGGTAGCACTTTCATGCATGGGGCTTTTGGGGCACGGGTGGGGTGTGCTCAGGTGGTACATTACCTGGATGAATTTCTGGTTGTCGGGGCGGCGCAGTCAGGGCAGTGTGCCATGTTGCTGGACGGTCGCGTGCAACTGGCGGGGGAGTGGGGAGTCTCGTGGGCTGAGGGGGAGGCAGAGGGCCCGGCGACTCGGCCAACCTTCTTGGACTGGAGCTGGAGTCCATGGAGTTGGTTGCTCCCCGGCCTGCAGTTAAGGTGTTGCAACTCCGTGGTCTGGTAGCGAACGCCTTGGTTTCCCGGCGGATGACCTTGCGGGCGATGCAGGCATTGGTCGGGTCTTTGAATTTCACCGGTAGGGTTATCCCGATGGGTCGAGTGTTATGAGGTGTTTGGCGGCGGCTACGGCGGGTCTTGCCATGCCGCATCACCAGCTGCGTGTGTCGCGGAGCATTCGGGCCGCCCTCGCCAACTGGGATGAGTTGTTGCGGGAATTTAATGGCACTACGGTGCTCAGGGACCAAGCGATCTCCTGTCGGGATTTACAGTTGTTTACTGATGCGGCCAGGGGATTGGGCCTAGGGGTGTACTTTGGGGGCTCCGGGTGTGTGGTGGAGTGGCCGACAGGACCGGGTTCGCAATCGTCATATTATTTGGTGGTGCGATAACGCAGCGGTGGTGAGCGTGCTCAATAACTATACGCCGCGCTGTCCACAGGTGGCGGACTTGATGCGACGGGTCATTTTGGCCTGCAGGCGACTGAATACTGTGGTCCGGGTGCGGCATATCCCAGGGAGTACTAACGTGTTCGCTGATGCGCTTTCCCGTTTCAAGTGGGAGCTGTTCCGAACATTGGCTCCGGAGGCAGGCGAGGAGGGGCTGTCTATCCTGGAGCACTTATGGCAGCTTGGCCAGGGGAGATGACAGAGCTTTCGGAAGTTTTTCTGTGGCGGCAGCTACGTGGGCAGCTTATCAGCGGGGTAGCTGCAGCGTGGTGCGGTGCTTGCTTGAGCTTCAATGGGGGTGGGGACCATGGTGGCGGCGAAGGCCGTGGGATTTCCGTGGGCTACGGTGAGTAGGAATTTGGCGGGGTTTGCGTTCGTCGCTAAGGCAGTGGGGTGGGGGGCGGTTGGGGGGGGGTTACCACACAGGCTGCTGCAGGGTTGGGACTGCTCCTGTCCTTCGCCTAAGGACGGCAGGCGGCCCATTACTCACGAGTTGTTCCAGCACTTGTGGGTGGTTTTGCCCCAAGTGGTCTCGGCCCGCTACGGGGGTGTCCTCTTTCGAGCGGTAATTTACGTCGTTTTTTCGGTGCCTTCCGCATAGGCAAACTAATTGCGGAGTCTGGGGGGGGGGCCAGCATGGCGGGCTTGCAAGTCCACCACGTGCGGTGGATGGAGGGCAGGGTGCGTCTTTACTTGGCGCGTTCCATGACGGATCAGTTGGGGAAGGGCTCGTGCCAGTTGAGCTGTTGAAGGCCTATTTACGGATACGTCCTGGTGGGTGGGGTAGCCTGGCTATGCACGAGGACGGGAGGGTCCTCACCCGCTTTCAATCAGTGCGGCGGTGGCGGGATTACCTGAAGGGGACATGCGGCGGATCGGAAGATGAACCTCTTGGGCTTATCGACGATATGTGCGCCTCTAAGGGCGCTGGGGGGCTGGTTAACTGTGGTTCTTTTGTTTTCCAGAAGTTGTTCCTGGCTGGTGTCGCTGTTGGATGATTGGCCACTCCTTTGTGTTTTGGGCCGGTCGGCGAGCAGCTACACGCCCGGTGGGGCAGAATATTGGATTGGACCTGTTCGGGGTGCCCGTCTCATGGCTGGGCGAATGCGGTCTGCGAGGGATGCAGCTCTTGCCTTTGCTGCGGGCGGATGCGAGGGCCGCCGGATGCAGTGGTGATTCCCTTGGGCGGCAACGATCTGGTGTCCTGGATGTGCAGGCGGTGATTCAGCAGTAGGGGCAATGTTTCCAGATGTGCTTTTGCTGTGGTCAGACATCATTCCAAGGCCTGCTTGCTCGGCTCAGCGACGGGGGTCGCGGGGTCTGACCAAGATTACTCGCTGAATAGGCAGATGGGTGGGGGAGCAGGGCGGGTGCCAACTTTTGCACCCCTGGGTTGATGTGGAATGTGCGGGCCGGTACCGGGCGGATGGGGTCCATTTGTCCCCGGTGGGGATGGATTTGCTCCTTAACGATTGGCAGGAGGCCTTGGAGGATGTGCTGAACAGGAGGGGCGCTGGTCGCAGCTTTGCCAGGGGGGGGGGCGGCTCCGGCCGGTAAGGGCCGGAGCCGGTGGCGGGATCCCGGAGTTTCCGGGGTCCGGAGCCAGAGCCAAGCAGTAGGGCGGGGGTGGGGTACCCCCGACCCGGACGGTCCCTCAGGCTTTTGCTAATAATATGGCGAAGCCGGAAGAGGGAGGCTAGGCAATTTGCCGGGGCCTGGACAAGGCGGAAGCGGAAGCGGCATCACTTTGCTATTCACATGGCTGGTGAAGGTTCGCTCTGCTGGGGGGGGGGGAAAGTAATGTTAAAGTTGGATTGCTGTTGTTTAATGTTTAAGGCAATAAAGCTGCGACCAGTTGAATTCCCATATAAGTGTTGTGTATTTATTGTATGGTCTGTTGGGGGGGGGTGTTCGGAGGGGAGGTGGGCCGGTCCGCCTTACCCGGTTATGTGCTAATACTGCACTATGTGAACACCATCGGAATAAAAAACTAATGTCAGTGGACTGAGGCGCCGCTGACTGTACCAGAATGAGTCTCTTAGACTGTAGACACAATCTTGTGCTAAGGATTGTAGCGCCGTCACAGCAATGTGTTAACCATCCAATAATCTGGAAAAAGGGGGATAATGGAAAGAAACGATTAGAGAACTACTAGTGACACTGACATTGCTTGAAAGGAGAAAACATCCAGGGACTCAACATTTAATATACATTAAACATAAGGTGTAGAAGTCCTAGCACTCCCGATGTTAAAGATGACACATGTAAGCTAGCACATGTAATATTCGTTGGATAAGGTGTATACTTATAAAAACCTCCCTATTATAAAACGTGTCCAGGGAACTGAAAACAGAGTAAGCTTCCTCTATAGACATTGCCATAGGTTCGTTCTAATACACACACATTGCCTTTGAAAAGTTCGTTCCTGCCGTGTAATTTGATCTTAGCCACGCCCCCTTTTTTGGCGCGGTTCTCAGCGGTTTACAAAAATGAGGTTTCACTATCGGCTCAGCTTTGCAATCCTGAACGGAGTTGGTTTTTTCTTGAAGCTTACTCTGCTAGGTAATAGTGTTCCCGTTTTACTTTCTGGTGGTTAGCCTTGGTTTTACAGTACATTGAGTTGTAATACATATCTTTTTAACATTGCACTTTTCACTTCATCTGTTTTAAGGTCTGGTTTACTATTATTGTTTTAACTTCGTGATGTATCTTTTATAAGTCCCTTGTGCACACTGCTTGTCTGGATCAGACACGTCGGCGCTTACAAGATAACTCTTCCTTCTCTGACCGCATTCATTTGAACCATTTCGAATTGTTTGGAAAGTGAGGGTTCTTAAGATATCGGGCACGAGTGGTGTAGTGCATTTATTTGAGCCGAAGTATTTAAAGCACAAACTGGACTAGCATCTGAAAAGGGCAGCCAGCGTTCACTTTAGTATAGATTTCGAGTTGTTCTAATTGTAACTTGAAGAAAAGCATACATCATAACTGAAACTTCAATATGACAGAGCTGTAGATCTTGGTGCAATACAGTCTAAGATTACTGGCATGGATAAAACCTCTTTTATGATTATTACACATATGGTGAAACTTTATCCTGTCAATAGTGAATAGTAGATTATGCCTCGTGCAGGAAATGGGAGAAAACGAGCAGCAGCGAGGCTGTCAACTTAATGTTTCATTTTCCTCCATTTCTCCCCTTTTAATGATCTCGGGGACACGCGGGCTGCTCCGTGGAGATTTATAAATTAGTTTCTCAAGCACCTCTGTTTTTAGTTCCCTGGACATGTTTTCAGTTCCCTGGACACGTTTTTTAATAGGGAGGTTTTTATAAGTATACACCTTATCTAACGAATATTACATGTGCTAGCTTACATGTGTCATCTTTAACATCGGGAGTGCTAGGACTTGTACACCTTATGTTTAATGTATATTAAATGTTGAGTCCCTGGATGTTTTCTCCTTTCAAGCAATGTCAGTGTCACTTGTAGTTCTCTAATCGTTTCTTTCCATTATCCCCCTTTTTCCAGATTATTGGACGGTTAACACATTGCTGTGACGGCGCTACAATCCTTAGCACGAGATCCTGTCTACAGTCTAAGAGACTCATTCTGGTACAGTCAGTGGCGCCTCAGTCCACTGACATTAGTTTTTAATTCCGATGGTGTTCCACATAGTGCAGTATTAGCACAATAGTAGTCCGGTTCTACAACCCTGAGTGCCCCAGCTACACATAGTTTTTTATATACTATTTTTAATACGGCTGTGATAGCTTTTAACCCTATGGTTTTTACATCGCGGTGACAACACAGTGTTCAATTTTACTGCTTCTCCCATACAATATGACACCCATTATACCCCCTACAGTTTTAAGTCTGGATAGAATTTAGTCATCTCCTCATTCAGTGTTTTGCTTATTGGATTTTTATTAGGACATTTTCAAAGTTGAGACTCTTAACCCTACCACCTGATGACCTGTTGATAGTGTTTGTTTGAGTGAGTAAAATTATAATTATGGATATATTTTTCTTTATTTTATGTCTTTTTATTTATTCATTGGTTTTAAGTTCCCTTCTGCCCTACGTTGCGTGTGTTTTTTAAAAGATATTGTGCAATGTTTTAAATGTTCTTGTACATGTTCTTTTTACTATGGATTAACTCATGCCTGCACTATAATTGTTATTGGGTACATTATATATGTAACAAAAGGCAATTATATGCTCATCAACTATTTGTATATATGTTCTTAATTATTTATTTTTTAAGTTTTAATTATTTATTTATCTTTGAGCGTCATGAGATTAAGATATGTTTAATGTTCAATGCCATGCCCGGTGAGCTTCAATTAGGTTGATGTCAATTTTCTTTTTTAATGTTTTTATTATGTTTTTAACATATTGTATTTATTATATGTTTGTGAGTGCTTTTAACCCCCTGAGGAAGGCAATCTGCCGAAACGCGTTGGGGACTACCAATAAAGCCTCTGTGCCATCACCACTCTTGCTCCTTGTGTTTCCTGTTGGTTCTGCAAGAGCTGCTGCTCTTTCTGTGCCAGGAAACTTTGTGATCCATGATTCAAACGATACACCAAGGGGAGTTCCTGGCATCTCTGGATTTAGCCGAGGCATATTTTCCTATTCCGATCTGGGAGGATCAGCAAAGGTATCTGCATTTTAGGTAGCTAACCACTCTGTAAGGCTAGTAATATGGTTAGATCATCTTGCAATTGAATTTAACTTATTGTGGAAATCAAATTCTTGCCACAAATTTTGGCAGCATATTAATAATGTGTGATCCAGGGCAAAGATCGATCCAAATTAAATTCATTACATTTTTGGAATCGAATCTTAAGGAATTAGAAAGTTATGATCTTGAAAGTGCTGTAAAGTAGTAGAATAATATTGTTAAATTCATTTTGGATGAGGATGCACCATTGAAAAAAATCAGTCCTAGACGGGGCAGGGACTGGACTGGACGGGTTAGGGACAGACAATAGGTATTGACTACACATTGCAATTAGCAGGGGGGGGGGTAATTATAACAGCTAATTTTCATTGTTAAAGTTAGTGGGACACACATAATGTTGTGTTAATTTTAAATGCTGTTGTGAGTGCAGTAATTCCTGGGCATGACCACTACAGTTAGTGCTAGACTGTCATACTTATCACACATCAGTTTTGGCTTCTAATATATGGCAAGGGCAAAAACTTTTTAAACTTTAGTAAAATGGCCCCTTACTCTCACAGCTTTAATCATATCCCTCACCTAGACCATGCTCAATTTCTTAATTCCCTACTATCCCATCAGTTAATCAACAAGTCCCCACTATTACACCCTACCCAGTCCCTGAGTCCTCACTCATAATTCCTTCTAAGCCCAGAATCCCCAAATATATTCCTAATACCTAGCCAGTTTTAGAGTCTGTCTTCTTCTGGTCTTCCACCCCAACTCTAGAGTATTGACCTAAAACTGAGTCCCTGCTCTTCTGCATGCATATGTTTCCACTATCT
This sequence comes from Ichthyophis bannanicus, assembly GCA_033557465.1. Taxonomy (NCBI): domain Eukaryota; kingdom Metazoa; phylum Chordata; class Amphibia; order Gymnophiona; family Ichthyophiidae; genus Ichthyophis; species Ichthyophis bannanicus. The sequence goes on along the minus strand of CM066032.1, from coordinate 1,798,728,384 downwards.
GCCCTCCTGCCTCTTTCTTTCACTTCCCCAGCATCCATTACTGTTGCTTCTCCCCAATACTGTCTGCTCTTCTTCATCACATTCCAATCATCTATGTCCTTCTCCAATGTTAATCATCTCTTTCTAACTCCTTATCCCAGCATCCACCTCTACCCTAACCTCTCCACCTTCTCCTGTATATGTCTTTGCTTCTCCTCCCATAGAGACTGATTCTATAATATGCATGTCCGTTCGGCAGAAATGTCATAACTGAAAACGGGCACGTAATATACCTGATTCCGCAGTTCCAGAATCAGGGAGATATACATTTATGGCGTTGCATGCACAACACATCTGGGGAAACACAGGTCCATGCTGTGATAATGGGACCTGGGTAAATGCAGCAAACAGCCTGTATGCCCCTGTGCTCGCAGCATTTGGAAAAGATAGATGTTTGCGATGCTACCCATCTCCGTGTGGCCACGCCCCCGCTGGCAAAACATACATCCCCTAAGCTGACGTTCACACTGACAGTGTTGTGCTCATGCAAACAACACATTAATACCGATGAAACAGATAAGGTCATGCAACCCAGGCTATAAATACTAGTCAGTCGCATGACCATGACACTACAGGGTTATCAAAGTGCACCAAAGCTATTGTAAAAGCAAGTGAAAAGTGAGAATTTTGCCTCAAAAGACCCTGCAGCAACACTTGGCCTGTGATGAACACCTTCGTTAATCTTTCAGTGGTCATGGCTGAAAACAATACGAGCAATGCTACGAATGGCCCATCAAAACTGAAATGGGTCTATACAGCCATATGTCAATGCTTATCACTGTCATTCATAGGAAGCCATCAGGCTGTGCCAATTAACAGCGCAAACATCAGAAACACATGCCCAAAAGCACCATCCTCCATCCTAAGAAATGTGCACAGTCTTAGAGACCTCTGATGGTGCATCTAGATATGCATTAGTGCTGTCCGCACAACCGCATGCCCCCACTCCGAGCGTCCCCCACATTGACAGGGACTTGCTATACAGCAGTTACAGCCCTTCCCCACTGGCACCTGGTATTGCTGTGATCAGCCCTACAGTCCAGGTACTGGCCAGGCATACATGTCCCCCCTCTCCAAGTTGTGGATTAGCACACTAGGGCCTCCTATTTAATCCTCATACCATCCACACACACTCCTGCTTGCGGTCACAAAAAGCATACCCCTGCCAAATCCATTCCCTGCACCTATCATTAACTGCCAGTGAAACATAATAGCAGGGGGTCTCTGGACCATACTTCCCAGCCAAACATGCCTCTGCCCCATACTCACTCAAATACCATCTCTACATCTACAGTACCATTTCCACGAGCACAGGAATTGTCAGTGAAGCTTAGAAGAGCCCCTTTTGCACAAATGGCAGATGTCAGCAAAGCCAGACTGAGGAATATTGCAATGATTTATAGTTCTGTGGGGGTGTTTATTATTGTCACTTCACCTTACAAACATCCGTCACATGTGCAATCACATCTTTACAATTGCATTTTGTGCTCTCCCAGACAGCAGACACACAAGGTCACTATGTACCTGTCATTGCCATTCATCTCTATGGGACGCATTGAGGATCAGGGCAGAAAATCTTCTAAGTGCTGGCCTTATTCCACGTTGCCACTGGTATAACATCCACATCCACAGGAAACACTCAGGACAACATGAGTCTTTCCTGAATATGCGTTATGCATCTCTGCGGTTTGCCATGCCCCCATTCCGCCCCCTCTGGCACACATTCCAAGATCCCCGTTTTGGTGCCGTGTTCGTGCAGGGCCGCATGGTTGCAGAATATGACTCTACACATTTTTGTAAGCAAAATGTCTATCCCGCACATCCAGGTGGCCTATTTGCTTTTCAGAATGCCCCCCCCCCCCATAGTGTCTGTCCTCCTCAGGAGGAGTAGCCTAATGATTAGCACTGTCGGCTGAAACCATGGATGCTTGGTTTGAATCCAACTACCACGCCTTTTGACTTGAGCAAGCTATTTAACCCTCTATTGCTTCAGGTAAAGAGTTAGCTTGTATGACCTCCAAGGGATAGAACATACCCACTCTACTTGAATGTAAAATTTGTAAGTTGCTCTGTACCTTCTTTTGTCAGAAAAGGTGGGATATAAATATGTGAATTAAATTAAATTAAATTAAATTCTACTAGCCTTGTTCCCCTTTCCCTAGTTTCCCCAATGTCAGCATCATCATCAGCCCCGTTCTCCTTTTTATTTATTTATTTAAAGCTTTTTTATACCGCGCTCTTTGGTATCAGTGCGGTTTACAGTTAACAAACTTGCAAGGGACAATGCGAACTACCTAGTGCTACATTAAACAGGATCAAAAACATGGATTTATAACTGGGCAAACTATTTACATCTCCGGCTAACACAACTGTAGCGGAGTAACTATTTACAAATTAGACGTTGGACCCCTACTTATTGTTTGGGGCTGAGTCTATACAGTTATTACATTCAGTGTTATAGACGTTCATGATTATTCATTAATTAGTATAAGCAGAATCAGCACATGTCAGTATGTCTGTTGGAGTGGTTCCGGAACTCGGTTTATCTTATTCGGAGTGTTGGGTCTGATCAGTTGGGTTGGGGTGTAATATGTGAATGGGTCATATTTGGTTGTGGGAGGTGTAAGAGGAATAGATGGTGCTTAAGGGCTTTCCTAAATTGTGTAAGATCACTGATTGATCTGATGTTTGGTGGGAGGTTATTCCAGCACTTAGGGGCAAAGAAAGCAAATGTTTGTGTGCATTTAGTGGAATCAAAAGGGATAATCAGAGTGTTGGCAGCTATTGACCTTCTCAACCTATTGTTGAGGGTAGGGGTGATGAGGGCTGAGAGGGGCGAGGGGGGATATCATTTTGATAGCTTTGAAAGTGAGGAGTAGTGCCTTGTAAGTGGGTCTGCAGGATAATGGTAGCCAGTGAAGGTCCTGGAGAATGGGTGTAATGTGGGAACTTCTGGATAGCCCATATAGTACGCGGGCAGCCGTGTTCATTGCAAGTTGTAATGGGCTGAGTGTGCTCCTGGGGAGGCCATGCAGAACGATGTTCGCATAATCAAAGTGTGGTATTATCAGCACCTGGAATATTGTTCTGAAGTCTCCAGGAGCTAGCATGGGTCTTATGTGCCTTAGAGTCCTGATTTTGTTGTATATAGTCCTGGTGGTGTGCTTTATGTGTTCTTTGAAATTGAGATGTTGATCAAGCATCACACCCAGGTAGCGTATTACAGGTTTGCTTGGGAGATCAGCATCTCTTACCTGAATGGTAGTGGGGGGAGAGAAGTTTTTATTCTTTGTGATGAACAGGACCTCCGTTTTCTTGAAGTTAATACGGAGGTTCTGAGTTTTAAGCCAGTCGGTGATTGCATTGAAGCAGTCTACTAGTGCGGTAGGGTCGGGCTGCATCACTTTGATTGGGGCAAATAGCAAGACATCATCTGCATAGATCAGGCTGGAGACGTTGAACGAGTGGATGATCTCGCATATAGGCTGCATGTATACATCAAAGAGGAGTGTGGACAGAGATGAGCCTTGGGGTACTCCTTGATGTTGCTGGAAGGGTTCAGATGTGGCACCTCCCATCTTTACATGCTGACATCGATCGGCTAGATAGGATTTGCACCATTCCCAGGCCAGGCCCATGATTCCCTTTTCATGGAGTCATCTAAAGAGTTGGTCGTGGTTGACGGAGTCAAATGCGGCAGAAATATCGAGGAAGATGAGTGCAAATCCATTTTTGATGCTGTCTATTCCTCTGCTTAAGGTGTTGATCAGAGTGGTGAGTAGAGTCTCAACTCCATGGGATTCTCGAAACCCATGCTGGCAGGGATCTAGGGGGGCTGAAGTGTCAATGTGTTGCTGGATTTGTCTTTGGACGACCTTCTCAATTATTTTGGCAAGTAAGGGAATATTCGAGATTGGGCAGTATGAATCGGGCTTTGTTGGGTCTAGTCGGTTGTTTTTCAGGAGTGGGCGTTTGGATGTCTGTTTGAGCGAGTATGGGGAAATTCCTGTTGAGAAGGAGAATCTCATGATGCTGGGTAGAGTTGGGCTGAGCTCCTTACGCATCGTTCTGATCCAGTAGGCAGGGCATGGATCATTAGGTGCTGTGGTGGTATTGATGACAGCGATAAGGTCTTCAATGTACTTCTCTGTTGGAGGTGTAAACTCTGTAAGTAGTGACTGTGAGTGAGGAATGTGGATGTTTGTGGGTGCTGGTGTGCTGTTTAAGTTGAGGATTTTGGATTGAAGGTAGTTAGCATATAGCTGGGGTTGGATTGGCTCCAGCTTGGGGGGGGGGGGGGAGGAGGTTCCTTGGTTAAGGACTTTGCTATGCTGAACAGGTCACGGGGTTTGTTTAGCGAGCGGAGGAGGAGTTCGGTGTGGTAGGTTCTCATCTTGTCAGCGATTGAGTTACGGTGAAGGTTTAGATGGTCAATGTAAGTAGCTTTGTCCTCTGTTGAGCGAGACCGTCTCCACTTTCTTTCATGCTTCCTTAGGAGGAGCAGAGAATTCCGTAGATCATCAGAAAACTAAGGAGCTGGTTTCCATTAAGTTGACTCTGTTGCATTCTCTGAACTGCCGGGACCAGGACCAATGCTAACATCTTCTCTGTTTGTGAGGATATGGAGCCTGCCTGCACAACCTCATTCCCTCCGCCTTCCAACAACCAAAACAAAGCTATCATGAGGCCCCATCCAACCTCAAGGCATGAGTTTGCACCTTTTGAACCTGCCTAAAGGCTGTGCCATTAATAGAAAGCACATCACTTTTTCTCTCTCTCACATGCACCATGGCACAAATAAAGAGGGCAGCAAAATGGTGCAGTGACAATGTCAGAGGTGTGTCAGGGAGGGCAAGCCACGCAGGATCTGGCCCAATCAAATTTCTGACCCCCTACAATAGTAGAAGCTTGTTTCTTCACTACTGTCTCTGTTCCAGCTAGACTGCCTCCAGGTCAGTGTGAGCACATTTCAAATGTGAGGGTAGAAACTTGAAGTGCCAGTCCTCACATGTGAATGTGCTCCTGCTGGTGAAGGCAAGCCTGGCTGAGGCAGAGAGAGCAGCAGGGAGTTAAGAAGCGAGATCCTGCAGAGGTGAAAGAAGGGGGCAGGTGCTGGAGGTGGAAATCTCCTTGAAAAAATCAAAAAAGGAGATAGGTCGGCAGATATTGGAGAACAGAAAAGGAGATATCGGGGAAGAGGCAGAAGAATGGAAGCAGGGGATGGGGAGAAAGAGGCAGAGGGTTTAGGAGAAGGTGAGAGACAAAGTAAATAGACAGGTCTTTGAACAAGATAAAAGAGAAAATTGGGGAGGTAAAATGGGGGATGAGAGCCTGCATGAAGATAAAACATTAGAAAAGGACTGGAGAGAGAGAGAGAGAGTTTGTCAGGATGGATGGGAGGGAAATAAAGATAGTGAGTGGAGGGAGGGAGAAATAGGAAGTGCCTAGAGTTAGGGAGAAGGAGAGAGAAAGACAAAGGGGTATGTTTACTAAACCTTCTTAACGTGTGCGCTGTGCAATTATCGCGCGCTAAGATACCTTAGCGCGCGCTAATGACACTTTACGGGGCAAAAATGAGCTTTAGTGCGCGCTCACGCGCTCAGCGGTGCAAACGAGTGCTGAAGGCGGGGAAAGGCTCCCGGAGGGCGGAGGAAGGCTCCCCAGGGGCGGAGAGAAGGGGTCAATGGGTGGAGAGTGGAGAGTGGGAGGGGAGAGGCTCCCCGCACACTAACGATGTGAAATTCGAGGCCAAAACTAACGCAAGTGAAAACCTCGCGTTAGAGCTGATTTAAAGGGAAAAGAAACCATTTCTGTCAGCAATGTACAGCAAAACCAGGGAAACCTACAAAAAAGTGATGTGTGATACATGTGCACGGAACAAAAGTGCAAATAAATATTGAAAATGACCCCAACAAAATAAAAAAAAATCATAATCAAACTGGGCAATAGTGATAGTAATGGGAAACATCAAAAAACACTCCCAAGAAAGCCCCAAAAAATAAATATGAATTTTGGAAGGGTCCGCTCCGTCCCCATACAAGGTGAATGATCCCACAGTGAAATAGCACTGATCAGGGTTTCCCTCTCCATTGGACAGGTTACCTATGGCATGCACATGTTCCACAACAGCAGGGCAGGCATGTCGGAATTGGCAACTGGACAGATGCTGGGAAAGGAGATACAGAGGGCTGCAGGCGGCACATGCTGTGGTGCAGCTGGGGCACAGTGCGGACTAGGCAGATGCCTAGGTGGCACTTAGGAATGCTGAAACTGAACAGCAGCCAGACAGCAACTGATGAGGGCCCAACATGGGCACGAGAGTGTTTATCACAGTGTCACAGGGGATAGTACCCAGCAGGTACCCCCAAGGGCACAGAACATTGGCCGGCGGTGTTGGGGGGAAGCGTAGACACCTATGCAGGCACCCCTACCCCAGAACACGCACCATAGGCAGCCACCTACCTGCACACTGGATGGCTTGAGACTGCACACCACCAGCACCACCAGCAGAAGGGCATGTCAGCATGGTGGCAGAGGGGTATTGGTGGTGGAGGGGGCAGTGGCAGCTGCCCAGAGCAGACCATGGCCTAGCCCTGTGTAGGTGGTTGCCATGCACTGCAACAGACAGGCCTTGCTGGACAAACAGTCATGGTATCACCAGGGAACGCACTGTCTCTGTGGCAACACGGTGGTGCAGTGCACACAACCAGTGTGTTTGGAGGCAGAAGGTCACAAGTTCAAGTCCCAGCTGTGATGCCTGCCAACCCAGTCCCTATATTTTACCCACTATTACAACGTGCTAATACAGACAGAACGTTTATTGCAGATGACGTAAACATGCCCAAAACACCTACATTTTACCCTACAGAGCAAAGACACCATAAACAGGTGCATTACCTAGAGCAGAGTCTCCCAAATGCAGTCCTGGAGGGCCAAACACCATTCAGGTTCCATGCTGCCTCTAATAAAGATGCCTGTGCTGCATATCTATGCACCACCCCCATGGTATGCAGATGTAGCTCATGCATATTCATGAGGGACAGCATGAAAACTCGAACAGTGTTTGGCACACCAGGACTGGAGTTGGGAACCTCTGCCGTAAAGCAGCAGCCAACAGGGGCAGACACACCCACACCCACAGGCTCCATTAGCCAATGCCTCCTGGAGAGGCAGGACAATGGGCCCTGCATGCATCTCCCAATACTAGCACTTACATACCTTAGCAATGACACCCTACACCTGGGAATATGGTACACAGCTATCAAAAGTTTGCTATGATTACTGGCAGATAGCAATTCCTACGTTAAGCACAGTTTGCTGATTGAGCTCCATCATAGCAACCTTTCTGATGTCTGTGGAGTTTGCTTCAGGTCTGGTCTCTGACAGTGTTTACACCCTGGGGAGTGACCCCCAACAGTATTGCGTACCATATCCATGCCTGTACTGTGCCCAGGATTGCTGTGGTGGCCAGGGCTGCTAAACTCCTCTATAGTAGCACAATACTGGCATAGGTGTGGGAGTGTGTGTCTGTCTATCCAGTGTGTGGTGGCTGCAAACACCCTTCACAGCCCACACTGCCAGCACTGTTGCCAGTATTGGCCTGCCAATGTGCATAATGAGGAGCAAGGTAGCATGGGTATAGCCCGGACAGGGTGGCCTAGCCAGGATGCATCTGCACAGGGCATAGGGCACTGGCTGGGACATTGTAGTGCCCGGCCACCAGCTGCACAGACAGGGTGGCCACAGCATGTCCTGCTGGGAGATCACTCTCACCCTGACTGTGCAGTGACCACAGCATGGCTAGGTTCCCCCATAGTGCTGTTTAGTATTTTTCTTATGTGATATTTATGGGTTTTCTTTTGGGGCCCAGTCACTGACTTATCTGCTTGCTGTGTATGCTGACATCCCAGTTCTGGGTGCATGCATTTCCACCAGGAACATGCACTATGTGCTAGCTAGCAGACTGTCTGCAGCTGGTATGTGTCTTGATGGAGCGCTTTGCAGGGTGCAGTGGCTGAAGGCTTGCTGCAGGAGAATATCAGATAGTGGTGGGGTGCAGCTTAGCATATCCCAGCCTAATGTCTGTCTGCTACTGCGTTATGGATGTGTACAGAGCTGCATTGACTGCCCTGTAGGGGTGTCTGTTCCCCAGCGGGACTGGGGTTGATGGTCCTCTCTACTGCTATCATTGCAGGGAGGTAGAATGTGGATCTGTTGGTGGGAGACTCTGTTTACCACCCTCAGCCCTGGAGGAGGAGGGGGGGTGGTACATAATCCTCCTAGGGGTCCATAGGAGCTACACCTGACTGAGACATACAGATATATCCAAGATGTGTCTGCAGAAACTACCTATCTCACACATTAGCACTGCTGGGGACCTGCAGTATGGCCTTTCTCTGCTGTGGACCTGGTGCTGGGCGCCCCACCTCACCCTCATGGTGAGTGCAGTACCTGCACAATGTGACGGTGTGTAGCTACTCTGTGCCAGTACCACACACGGTCAGTTCCCCCTACCAGGCCGAGGTACTGTGGGGGTGCATACCCCATCTTGTGTTCATCTGTAGACGGCTGATTTGCATGTGCAGTACATCATGGGTACGGGTGGGCTAACCCTATCCTGGTGACCACAGCAGACTGTTTGTGTGGTGACATGCAGTCCTTCTGCAACCAGCCAGAGGCTTGCTAGCAGCTATAGAGCTGTAGCGCACTGGTTACTTCACTGCCTGTGAAGCCAGAGGTCATGGGTTCAAACCCCCAGTGGGGTTATTTGATAGGGTTGTTCAAAGCATTATCTATTTTTAATGAACATTAGTGCTGCCAGCAAAAACACCCTCAGCGTACTTCTACCCATAAGGTGCCTCAGAGGGCGCTTTATAGGGCGCCCTATAGGGCACCTTATGGTTACCGTCCATATAATGTGCACTATACGGTATCCTATGGAGCAACTTATAGGGTGCCCTATAGGGGACATTATAGGGTGCCGTGGCGGACAGTGCACTTTATAATGTGCCCTATGGAGTGCCTTATAGGGTGCCTTATGCGGCACCTTAGGTTATGGCACGTGAGGGTGTGTTTGCTGGCAGCAATTAATAAAATACAAATAAAGTGCAGCAGGAAACAATACTTACATGTCAAAGCTGATGCCTCAGCCAGCATTATGTATTAGGCACACTGGGGAATGAACTCATGACCCCTGTATCATCAGTCAGTGCCTTAACCATTGTGCTACACTGCTGTTCTTCTTTGTATTTCAGCGCACCTACCTAAGATTTTCATGCGTTTAAATGCACAGTTCTGCCATCAAAAACAGTGCTATGACCTTGCCGTGCCTCATAGGGCACCCTATATGGCCTATAGGCCACCCTTTAAGCAACATTGTAGGGTGCCTTGGCAGACAGTGCACTTTAAAATGTGCCCTCTGGGGTACCTTATGGGGTGCCTTATGCAGCACCTTATTTACAGCGCTTTGAGAGTGCGTTTGCTAGCAGCAGTAATTAAAATAAAATTAAAAAGCCTCATAATGTAATATTACACATGAATGGTAGTGCCTCAGCCAGCCTTCGTCATTGGGCACAGTGGGGGATTGAACCCATGATCCCTGCATCATCTGTCAGTGTCTTCACCATTGTACTGCAGCCCTGTTCCTCTGTTTGCACATCAGCACGCCTGCTTATGCTTCCCGCGCGCGTTTCTCGTGCGATAATGTGCGCGGCACACAAGAGCGCGCAGCGCGCGCTAATCCCGTTTTGCTACTTTTGACCGGACCGCCCACTCCTTTTATGGCATCCTGCAGACTAACGCGGCGCGCACGTTAAGAGGGTTTAGTAAACATACCCCAAAGAGAATACTTAGGAAGGGGAAACTCAGATGGGAGAATGGGAAGTATGAAGGGGTGGGGATGAGGATGGAGAAGGAAAGAGATGGGGAGTGGAAAAAAGGAGAGAGAAAAATATAGAGGGAAGTTAAATGCTAAAAAGAAGACAGGGGGTGAGAAAGGAGGGGAGGAGCAGAAAAGGAGAGAGAGAGAGGATGGTGTGGAGGTAAAGGACCAAGGAGGGAGGGGTGGAAGAAGAGATAAGGAAAGAAGGTGAAGGATGAGAGAATTGAGATGGAAATACTTTCTGACTAAAGTACTGAACATGCGACTGATAAAGTCTGACATCAGGTTCACAAGTCGCGCAGGACTCAATTATAGCTTGGTACCGCATTGTTTCTATGTGACAGATATTTCTTAGTATACAGTAGCTTTGAAATGTAAATGTTGAATGTGACTTACTTACTGATACTCTGAAGTAATTTCTTATATATGAATCTGATCAAAGTCAAGTTTCCTTAAAATGGCCCCTTAAATAGAACCTTTTGCTTTGAATCGCATTATATCTAAAAAGTAAAGGATATAAATAAGGATATAAATAAAAATAAAACATATCAATAAACATTTTGTAGAAAGGTATGGAGTGTACTGAAATGACAGAACCAGACATACAGTTTTGGTCAACATTATTGGCACCCTTGCATCTTAGGTATTTTGTGTATAGAATCTTGAGAAATAATTGGACATATTCTAACTTTATGTCATCATAATATTTTACTACTAGTACTACTATTTAGCACTTAGAAAGCGCCACGCACGCAGCACTGCACAGCTAACCTACAAGAGGTAGCCAACATACAAAGACAGTCCATGCCCATCAGAGTCATGCTCATCGGAGCTTACAATCTAGTTAGAACAGTACAGAGCATTAGTCAGGTCTGCGGAAGGTACGGTGTGGTACAATTTGGACTATAGTTTGGTCATAAACATTGACGGGGGTTATGGTAAGATGAGGACGGAAGTCAGGATCTGAATGCAACAGTGAAGAGGTAGGTCTTCAACCTGGATTTGAAGAGGGCCAGGGAGGATGCCTGGCACACAGACGCAGGTAGGCTGTTCAAGGCGTATGGTGCAGCGAGCTGAAAGGAGCGCAGTCAGGAAGGCATTGATAGAAGTAATTTGTTAGCGGAGCGCAAATTTCGAGAGGAGACGTAGGGAGAGATAAGAGATGAGAGGTATTGAGGGGCCATAGAGTAAATGCATTTATAGGTCAGTAGGAGAAGCTTGAACTGGATGCGGAATTGGACAGGGAGCCAATGAAGTGACTTGAGAAGAGGAGTAATGTGGGCATGGTGAGGCTGGCAGAAGATTAGTTGAGCAGCGTGATTTTGTATAGATTGAAGGGGAAGGAGGTGGCTCACGAGGAGACCAGCGAGGAGTAGGTTGCAGTAATCGAGGTGAGAGGAGATTAAGGAGTGGATAAGCGTTTTGGTGGTGTGTTCAGAGAGGAAGGGGCAAATTTGCTGATGTTGTAGAGAAAGAAGCGGCAGGTCTTAGCTACAAGCTGGATATGAGTGGAGAAGGAGAGAGAGGTGTCAAAGATAACCCCTAGATTGCGGGCCAAGGGAACAGTAGTATGTTCAAAAGGTATACAACAAAAAAAAGATGTCTGTGCAACTTAGACATAGCAATTTCTGAGAAAAAGAAAGAATGACCTGGACAGAATTAATGGCACCCTTCACTAATATTTGGTTGTGGGACTAGGGTGCAAGATGGTGGATTAGTAGTGGCTGCAGGCGGTGAGTTCCGTGTTTCCTCATTCCTGGACTGAGTCCGGTGGTGATGTCAGCATCCAGGGATTCGCTGGGCTCCCCCCCCCCCCACCTGTTCAGTCTTCCCCCGGTGCTTCAGGCAGTAAGCAGAAGTAGGGAGGTAAGCCTTTGGGTCATCTGCCTGGGGGAAGTGGAATGCTGTCTGGTGAGGACAGATGCAACTCCATTAAGGCCCTGGACACCTCTCACAACAAATTTATGGTCGAAATTTAAAGGTGGATTCCCTTTCTGGACTTGCCCTGTCTTAAAAGAAGAAACTGAACTAGCATGAGGCCCAACTGGGAGAGTTAGCCACTCGAGTGGAATAGTTTGGGGACGTTAAAGATGCCACTGTAAAGGAGAGCTTGGGACTGTGGAGAAAATGGTATACCTTGAAAATCAGGCCTGGAGGAATAATCTCAGATTTGTGGGGTATCCTCAGCCCCCATTGCTAGTCTCAGTTGAGTTGGTGAGGAAGTATATGGTAGAGATCCTGGGCCTGGCATCGGACAATCTTCCTCCTATTGCAAGGACATACTATTTGCACTCCTCTTCAGGCACTCCTGGGGGTCCTGCAATACCACTGGGTCAAATAGATCTGACGGATATTTTAGAAGGGTCCTTAGAGATGGTGACTGCCAGGGGCACGTTGTTGGTATCATTCATCTTTGAGCAGAATGAAGTTTCTGTTCGTCAGGCATATGCATGAACAGTTTTTCGGCTCCATTATCCATATATTTCCTGATCTTTCTAGACTGATATTTGTTTGCACAACCATTGGCAGTGATGACATCCTCCAAACGTTTCTTGTAGTCATCTATAAGTTTTGTACATCTGCCTGCTGGTAGTTTCTCCCACCCTTCATCTGTGATTTGTTTCAGCTTATGAATGTTACCAGGATTCCTTTTACCAATGGCAGATTTCAGCTCTTTCCAAAGATTCTCAAATGGACTGAGATCAGGACTCATTGCTTGCCAGTTTAAAACAGTCCATTTGTTCCTTTTTAACCATTCCTTTATACTTTTGGATGTATGCTTTGGGTCATTGTCCTGCTGGAGGACCCATAACTTTGACCCAAACCTAGTTTTCTGATACTAGGTAGTACATTTCACTCCAAATTACCTTGGTAGTCCTCTGACTTCATGATTCCATTAATACGCTCCAGGCCTCCGGTTCCTGAGGCAGCAAAATAGCCCTACAATTGATAACATATACTACAAAAGAAGATTGTAAGATGATAAAGATTAAATTTTTTAAAAAAAAGAAGATTGGCAAGATGTTCTCCAACGTGACTGTTCTTTTACCATTGAAGGGGCAAAATGGATTTTCCAAGCTAAACAACGATCTGTGCAGTCACGTTGGAGAACAACTTGCCAAACTTCTTTTGTAGTATATGTTATCAATTGTCCCTGTGGCAAAGCAAATATTGGATGTAGCAAACAGCCTTTGGTGCAACAGCTATGTGAACATAGATCTTGTTTAATACAAAGAATGCATCAGAGCCATTCATTTTCTGATTTGACATGGCATATATTAGATTATATACTGTATAAATGGAGGAGGGGCGGGAAGCTAAATTGAATTACCATGAACAATTATGGATATTTACATTGGATACTGTTAACCCTAAAGATTTAAATTTACAGATCGACTGGAATACTCTGGTTTGAAGAATAATGATGTATGAATGTGAGTCATCAGTTATGTTGACTAATCATTTTTGATGTGGATGGAGTCTGAGTTTATATGAAAGACTGCCGCAGGCATTTTTTGAAAAATCCAGTAAGCTCATGAAAGAAGCACATTGAGAATATGAATGGTGCCTTGCTGGATAAGATAAGTTATTGGTTGAAGGAAATGCTTAAGCTCTGAAGCAGAATAGTGTATTATCCTTTCGAAACACAATGGTTGTAGATGGCAATAATGACTATTTCCTTAAAAAACCTTTTATGGTAAAAATAGATGATATTTTTTGTTTTGGTTGGATTCATAATCACTTTATAAAAAGGGAAGAAAGGACTTAAATGCTAGAAATAGTTTATTAATGGCAACTCTGAATGAAAAAGTCCAACATACATGCTATGACCTCCTATTTATGAGCAGTTATATTGTGCTGAGTTGATAATTGTCAATAATCATGAACTGGCAATGTTCCAGTTTCTATACTCTTTCCTTTTTCAATAGGTCTTGTTTTATTTGATTCCTATATGTGTGCATATTTCAATAGGTCTTGTTTTATTTGATCAAATATGTGTGCATATATAGTTCAAAGCCATTTCACTGGCCACTTTTTTTGGCAGATACTGGACATTAAGGGATATGTTTACTAAAACCCCGGTAATGTGCGGGCCGCGCTAGTGTGCGGATGCCATATAAGGAGTGGGCGTTTCTTTCTGAAAAAGAAAAACCGTGATTTAAATATGCGCTAAGGTGCTCGGCGCCCATGTGCGCCCTGCACATTAGCGCATGAGAAAGCTGCACGGGAGTCATAAGCGGCGCGCTGATGTACAAGCAGAAGAGCAGAGCCACAGCACAATGGTTAAGACACTTACCAAGGGTGCAGAGATCAGGGGTTCAATCCCCCACAGTGCCCAATGAAGACAGCTGGCTGAAGCATTGCTTTAGGAGACATTTCAATATTGGGCGGCATAAGGCGGTGCGCTGATGTGCATAAGGCAGTGAGCTATTGCTTTAGGAGGCATTTTAATATTGGGAGGCACAAGGCGGCGCGCTGATGTACACACACAGAAACAGAACCACAGCACAATGGTTAAGACACTGACCAATGGTGCAGGGATCAGGGGTTAAAGTGCCCAATGAACAAGGCTGGCTGAGGCATTACCTATTATGGGGAAGATTGCTTTAGGAGGCATTTTATTTATATTTTAATTACATCTACTAGCAAACGCACTCTCAAAGCATGTTAACATAAGGCGCCCCATAAGGCACATTTTAAAGTGCACTGTCCGCCAAGGCACCCTAGAATGTTGCTTATAGGGCGCTTTATAGGGTGCCGTATGAGTTACCGCAAGGTCATAGCACTGTTTTTGATGGCAGCACTGTGCAGTTTAAGGAATGAAAAGCATAAGTAGGTGCGCTGACACACAAGGAGGAGCAGCAGTGGAGCACAATGGTTAAGACATTGACCAATGATGCAGGAGTCATGGGTTCAATCCCCCACTATGTCTAATGAAGAAGGCTGGCTGAGGCATTACCTGTTATAGTTAATATTGCTGTAGGGGGCATTTTAATTAGTGCTGCCAGCAAACACACCCTCAAAGTATTGTAACATAAGGTGCTGCATAAGGCGCCTCATAGGGTACCCCAGAGGGCACATTTTAAAGTGCACTGTCCGCCATGGCACCCTAAAATGTCCCCTATAGGGCACCCTATAAGTTGCATCACTGGATAATGTACAGTGCACCTTATATGGACGGTAACCATAAGGTGCCCTATAAAGCGCCCTCAGAGGCACCTTATGGGTACAGTATGCTGAGGGTGTTTTTGCTGGCAGAAATAATGTACATTAAAAATAGATAATGCTTTGGACAGCCCTATCAAATAACCACACTGTGGGTTTGAACCCATGACTTCTGGCTCCAGAGGCAGTGAAGTAACCATTGGGCTACAGCTTCTAGCAAGCCCCTGGCTGGCTGCAGAGGGAGTGCATGTCACCACAAAGACAGTCTGCTGTTGTCACCAGGATAGGGTTAGCACACCCGTACCCATGATGCACTGCACATGCAAATCAGCTGTCCACAGATAAACACAAGATGGGGTATGCACCCCCACAGCACCTCGGCCTGGTAGGGGGAACTGACCATGTCCATCCCCACAGCACCTCGGCCTGGTAGGGGGTACTGACCGTGTGTTTTACTGGCACAAAGTCGCTACACACCGTCACATTGTGCGGGTACTGTGCTCACCCTGAGGGTGCGGTGAGGCGCCCAGCACCAGGTCCACAGCACCTTCCATGTCAGAAATAGGCCGTGATGCAGTTACAAAGCAGTGTTAATGTGTGAGATAGGTAGCTTCTGCTGAAACACTTTGGATATATCTGTCTGTCACAGTCAGGTGTTGCCCCCATGGAACCCTAGGAGGATTTCCACCCTCCTCCCCCAGGGCTGAGGGTGGCAAACAGGGTCCCCCATCAACAGATCCACATTCTACCTACCTGCAATGGTGGCAGTAGAGGGGACCATCAACCCCAGTCCTGCTGGGGAAAAGACACCCTTCAGGGCAGTCAATGCAGCTCTGTACATAACCATAACACAATAGCAGACAGACATTAGGCCTGTATATGCTAAACTGCACCCCACCACTATCTGATATTCTCCTACAGCAAGCCTTCAGCCACTGCACAGCACTCCATCAAGACACATACCAGCTGCAAACAGTCTGCTAGTTTGTCCATAGTGCATGTTCCTGGTGGAAATGCATGCACCCAGAACTGGGATGGCAGCACACACAACAAGCAGATAAGTCAGTGACTAGGCCCCAAAAGAAAACCCATAAATATCACATGAGAAAAATATTAAATAGCACTATGGGGGTGCCTAGCCATGCTGTCATCACTGCACAGTCAGGGTGAGAGTGATCATCCAGCAGGACATACTGAGGCCACCCTGTCTGTGTAGGTGGTGGCCGGGCACTAAAATGTCCCAGCCAGTGCTCTATACCCTGGCCAGGCCACCCTGTCCGGGCTATACCCATGGTACCTTGCTCCTCATTATGCACATTGGCAGGCCAATACTGGCAACAGTGCTGGCAGTGTGGGCTGTGGAAGGTGTTTGCAGCCACCACACACTGTATAGACAGACACACACTCCCACACCTATGCCAGCATTGTGCTACTATAGAGGAGTTCAGCAGCCATGCCCACCACACCAGTCCTGGGCACAGTACAGGCATGGATATGGTACACAATACTGTTGGGGGTCACTCCCCAGGGTGGTAAACACTGTCAGAGACCAGACCTGAAGCACACACCGCAGACATCAGAATGATTGTTATGATGGAGCTCAATCAGCAAACTGTGCTTAACGTAGGAATTTCTATCTGCCAGTACTCATAGCAAACGTTTGAGAACTGTGTACCGTATACCCAGGTGTAGGGTTGTATTGCTAAGGTATGCAAGTGCTAGTATTGGGAGATGCACGCAGGGCCCAATGTCCTGCCTCTCCAGGAGACATTGGCCAATGGGACCTGTGGGTGTGGGTGTGTCTGCCCCTGTTGGCTGCTGCTTTACGGCAGAGGTTCCCAACTCCAGTCCTGGTGTGCCAACCACTGTTCGGGTTTTCATGCTGTCCCTCATGAATATGCATGAGCTACATCTGCATACCATGGGGGTGTTGCATAGATATGCAGCACAGGCATCTTTATTAGAGGCAGCATGGAACCTGAATGGTGTGTGGCCCTCCAGGACTGCATTTGGGAGACTCTGCTCTAGGTAATGCTCCTGTTTAATGTGTCTGTGCTCGGTGGGGTAAAATATAGGCGTATTAACCATGCGTATGTTCTCAGCAAATAAAGGTTTGTCCTTACTATCACGGTTTAGTTGTGGGAAAAATGTGTGGACTGGATTGGCAGTAGCCCCAGCTGGGCTTTGAACCTGTGACCTTCTATTCTTGCACACATTGTCTGTGATATCACTATTGGCCAGCTTGGTTATGTTTTTTTCCCTTTTTTCGAGGTCATTTTTGAGGTTCATTTGCCTTTTTGTACTGTGCATATGTATCACACTGCTCACTTTTAGAAGGTTTCCCCGGTTTTGCTTTACATTGCTGACGGAAATGGTTTCTCTTCCCTTTAAATCGGCTCTAACGCGAGGTTTTCACTCGCGGTAGTTTTTAGCTTGAATTTCAGCCCCGCTCCTGTGCGGGGAGCCTCTCCCCTCCCACTCTCCACCCATTGACCCCATCCCTCCGCCCCTCGGGAGCCTTCCTCCGCCCTCAGAATGCCTTTCCACGCCTCTATCGCACATCAGTGCGCCGCGCACTTGTGCGGGCCCGTTAGTGCAGTGCGCACGTGTGCAGGGCACAAAAACGCACTATTAGCGTGCACTAAGGTACCTTAGCACACGCTCAAGTGCGCCCCGCACAATTGCGCGGTTTAGTAAACATACCCCTAAGAGGTTGAATTGCATTGGTGGCAATAATGTTGACTACAACTGTCCTTAATATTTATTTAATTTAATTAAATTTAATATTGAGGTTTATACTCATATTCCTCTTCATCGTCAAGTTCCATGAAGATTACAGAGCAATAAAATAAAAATACATTCATAAAAACAGCAGTTTGACAAACTTATTCATTGTCCAAATTATATCACACAAACTATTTACTAAGGGGGTCACTCTGTAGAGTGAATAGCAGGGATGGACGTCCCATTAGGATGTCCACCCCTGCTATTCGCTCCCCTGCTGGCCCAGGCTAATGCCTCCCCATGTGAATGGCGTGTTTGTACAGGGAGGCCTAGACGGGGGCAGGAGGGGGCGTTTCTGAGGCAGAGCGGAGGGGGGATATGGGCAGGCCATGTCCCCAGATGTACAGGGCCGATTCTGAGGTCAGCCCTGTACATCCGGGGCTGTGAACATAGACGGGGGACTTATTCCACCACAGAGGTGGAATAAGTCCCCCTGGACATTGGGGGGATCCTGCTGCCGGGCCTGAAAAAAAAGGTAGGGGGTCAAGTAAGTTCTCCGTTGCAGGACCATGGCCATGGGAGGCTGGATCGGGGGTCCATCTGCAGGGATAGAAGGAAATCGGTGATGGCTGGCATTTGCGGCTCCTCAATGGAGCTGCAGTGCCATGGTGATGAGACACCAGGGCACTGTGGCTCCATTCAGGAGCCTGACTGAGGTAGCCGGGCCAATCAGAATTGGGGCCCAACCTGCACATTCAGGCTGTTGGCCCAATTTTGATCCCGCGGGCATGTCTAGCCCCCGCAGGATCAGAATCGGGTCTACCTCTGGGTATCCCAATTCCGATCGGCTGGGCGGGTAGATTAGAACATGCCTCCATGTAAATAAATGTGAAACAGTCATGTTTTCAAAGCAGAGGGAGATTGTACATACTGTACAATGATACACCAATTGTGCCCCTAGGCATAAAGTTCCACATAACTGGATTCCTCCCTTGAATGGTCTTATCCTTCATCTCCTGTAAATTAATTTGCTTTACATTAAGCAAGGTTGAGATATTCATCCACTGAACACAACTGACAGTGAGGCACATACAATAAAACACATGTGCTCATGTATTCCAGTGCCATTCCATACAGAATCTTAAAAATAAACAAGGGCCCAATATTGAGTTAGGCTCATTTTGGAAGGACTATGCGCCTCGTCAGCTCATAGCCCTCCCCACTGACCTCTAACTCAGATATTCAGTGTTGCGGTGACAGCATTGAATATCTAGGGATCACCGCACACACTGGAAGCCGCCGAAGCCACCGGGTAGTAGCGATATTGCATACTGCCCAGTTAGCTCCTGCACCTTAAAGATAGACAAGGGTTTTCTCACCTATCTTTTCAGCGCAGATAGCTAACCAGGCAGCATGCAGTGTCGCTGCTGCCCAGTTATTGCTTGTCGCTGCCTCTGCTCTTCCCCAGAACACCCTTGACATGCCCCGATGCTAACTGGATAGCATTGGGGCTCGTAGAGGAGATAGAAGGGGATATTCCACACCACTAACCGTGTAAGTGCCATTGAATATCCCGATTTAAAGCATTTACACAGTTTACTGGGCTGTAAACCATGCAAATGTCTTTCAAAAATTGGGCCCCAAATGCTTAACAGGAAACAAATCAATCCAGTGTGGACTTGCCCTATCCCACCTGGACCTTCTTAATATCAGTTTAGCCATGGATTTCTGCAAATCTTACAGCTGTCATAACTATCTGGCTGAGAGGCCGCACGATACGATATTGCAAAAGTCCAGGTGGGTAAGAACTATCGCTTACATAACAGTCTGCAATTGCCTTATATCAATATATGCCCTAATTTGCTGGACTATTCTTGGATTCAGATTTTCTTCACCATTGCCATAACATGAGCCTCCATAGAAAGTGTGTAATCAATGTAAATTCCAAGAATTTTAGTCTCCCAACTCCTGCCACATTTGGGTTCATCAGTGAGTGGTTTGACTACATTTTGCCCCCTACCCCTAGGATCTTAATCTTCCATAAGTTGACTTTAAGACCATTTTGTTGCATCCAGAGCTGAACCTGTTCAAATGCTGAACTCATAAAAGCATGGGTGTCTAGTACAGAGGATTCACAGGAATAAGAAGAATAATGTCATCTGCATAAGTGAGAACAAAACCCCCAATGGACCTTATTATATCGCCTAATAGTCACAGATAAATATTAAACAAAATAAGTAGTATACTGCAGTACCCCATATAACATTGACCATGGGGTCATTAGCTTTTTTTGCCATTGAACCTGCAGTAGCCCATTCTTTAAGAATCCTTTAAACCATCTCAATATTGCCCCTGATATTTCCGCCTCACTCAAGCTCATCAATAGTAAACCACGCTGTACTAGATCAAACATGACAGACAGATCAAATGTCATCACAAAAGCTTGATTTTTCTCTATCAATGATAGTTCTGTCTTCATTTTAAAAAGCCACTATCATACTCTCTAAACTATATATTATGCATTTGCAGAGCCAAAAAAATCCACTGTTTTAAATGAAGACAAACCAGGGTTTTGTTTTGTTTTTTAAATTTTCATCATTTTTGCATGCCTTCCATGCATGCTGTAGCTTTTGGCATGTGCCAGTCAATTGCGAACATGTCAAAATAGTTTGCATACGCTTTTAAATTTTAGGCACCCAAACGAGCCTGAAATATACATGCCTGATTGAGTCACATCCAATAATGAAAAACAAACTGATTTTGTTGCAACTGTGTAGCCGCAGCTGCCTCCACAATTTTCACAATGATAGGGATATTCACCGCAGGGTGACAGTGGGAGATAAGCCCACGACGGTTAGCATATCTAAAGTGACTGTCCACTGTGAGCAAAAGTGAACCCGAATATTTAGCAGTGGGGCCTGTCTGGTGCCTGACCTTGAATATCTGGTTTCGCTGCCGACAGTTTTTGCTGTCCTGTCAGTGGCGATATTCAGATGTTAACTGGATAGTAAACTACGTACATAAAGTTTGGACAGACATTGACCCGTCCTAACTTTATGCAGTTGTCCATCCAGTTGGTGGACTGAAAAACACCGCTAATAGGATAGGTGCTGGTGCCGCCAGTCCCTGCCCACAGACTGCCTTGGCACCATTCAGTTAGTGGCAAGCTGGTATGGGGATACTTAGCCGCACTAGTGGGTTAGTGCCACTGAATGTCAGGGTCAGCGTGGTTTATGTGGTTTGCAGGTCCACATAAGCCCCTTTGAATATTGAGTCCAAAGTGTCATCTAGGTTACTTCCTTTGAATAAGGAACAACTTTTCCTAATTTCCTTGAAAAGCAAGCTTCTTAGAGCAAGCTGTTCAGCAGTTCACAAACTTAGGGGTATGTT
This sequence comes from Ichthyophis bannanicus, assembly GCA_033557465.1. Classification (NCBI taxonomy): domain Eukaryota; kingdom Metazoa; phylum Chordata; class Amphibia; order Gymnophiona; family Ichthyophiidae; genus Ichthyophis; species Ichthyophis bannanicus. The sequence continues at coordinate 1,798,707,185 of CM066032.1, read as the reverse complement.
TACTAAACCGTCTTAATGTGCGCCCGGCGATAGTGTGCAGGCTGCCATAAAAGGAGTGGGCGTTTCAATCTTAAAGTAGCAAAACGGGATTATCGCGTGATAACGCGCGCTGCTGAGCACATTAATGGGCTAAGCGCCGCTAAGCGCGTTAACGCGCGGTAATCTTAAGTAGGCGCCCAGACATACAAACACAGTAACAGAGGTGTAGTACAATGGTTAATACACTGACTGATGATACAGGGGTCAAGAGTTTGATCCCCCAGTGTGCCTAATGCATAAGGCTGGCTGAGGCATCAGCTTTGACATGCAAGTATTGTTTCTTGAGGCATTTTATTTGTGTTTTAATTATTGCTGCCAGCAAACACCCTCACGTGCCATAACCTAAGGTGCCACATAAGGCACCCTATAAGGCACTCCATAGGGCACATTATAAAGTGCACTGTCTGCCACGGCACCCTATAATGTCCCCTATAGGGCACCCTATAAGGCGCTCCATAGGACAACTTATAAGGCACCTTATATGGACTGTAACCATAAGGTGCCTCAGAAGGCGCTTTATAGGGCACCCTATAAAGCACCTTCTGAGGCACCTTATGGGTACAGTACTCTGAGGGTGTTTTTGCTGGCAGCACTAATGTACATTAAAAATTGACAATGCTCCGGATAGCCCTATCAAATAACCCCACTGTGGGTTTGAACCCATGACCTCTGGCTCCACAAGCAGTGAAGTAACCAGTGGGTTACAGCTATTAACAAGCCCATGGCTGGCTACAGAAGGACTGCATGTCACCACACAAACAGTCTGCTGTGGTTATCAGGATAGGGTTAGCCCACCCATACCCATGATGCACTGCACATGCAAGTCAGCAGTCTACAGATGATCACAAGATGGGGTATGCACCCCCACAGCACCTCAGCCTGGTAGGGGGTACTGACCGTGTATGTTACTGGCACAGAGTAGCTACAGACCGTCACATTGTGCGGGTACTGTGCTCACCCTGAGGGTGAGGTTGGGCACCCAGCACCAGGTCCACAGCACCTTTCATGGCTAAAATAGACTATGCTGCAGGTCCCCATCAGTGCTAGTGTGTGTGATAGGAAGTTCCTGCAGACACTTCTGTATTTCTCAGTCATGTCTAGCCTTTATGGGCTATGATGCACCCAAAATAGTGCATATCCTGTGTTGGTACCATGGTCGCATGATGTAGGTGAAAGGGGGGGTGGTATTTGGACCCATAGGTGGATTATGTACCACCACCCAACCCACTCTCTGTGGCTCAGGGTGGGAAACAGGATCTCCCACCAACAGGGCCACACTCTACCTCCCCCCAATGGTGGCAGTAGAGAGGACCATCAACCCCAGTCCTGCTGGGGGAACAGACACCATACAGGACAAGCAATGCAGATCTGTACACATCCATAAGGCAAAGCAGACAGAAGACCTGGAAATGCTCAGCTGCCCCCCACCACTATCTGACATTCTCCAGCAGCAAGCCTCTAGCTGCTGCACCCTGCAAGATGTTCCATCCAGACACATACTAGCTGCAGACATTCTGCTAGCTAGTCCATAATGCATGCTTCTGGAGAAGATGCATGTACCCAGAACTGGGACGTCAGCATACACACCAAGCAGATAAATCAGTGACTGGACCACAAAAAGGAACCATAAACATCACATGAGAGTAGCACTATGGGGGAACCTAGCCATGCCGTGGTCACTGCTCAGTCAGGGTGAGAGTGACCTCCCAGCAGGACATGCTGTGGCCACCCTATCTGTGCAGGTGGTTGTCAGGCACTACAATGTCCGAGCCATTTCCCTATGCCCTGTGCAGATGCATCCTGGCCAGGCCACCCTGTCCGGGCTATACCCATGGTACCTTGCTCCTCATTATGCACATTGGAAGGCTAACACTGGCAACAGTGTGGACTGAGGAAGGTGTTGGCAGACACCACACACTGGATAGACAAACACACGCTCCCACACCTATGCCAGCATTGTGCAAATATAGAGGCTCTTGGCAGCCCTGGCCACCGCACCAGTCCTGGGCACAGTGCAGGCATGGCTATGGTACGCAATACTGTTGGGGTCACTCCCCAGGGTGGTAAACACTGTTAGACATCAGACCTGAAGCACACTCCACAGACAGCAGAAAGGTTGCTATGATGCAGCTCAATCAGCAAATTGTGCTTAACTTAGGAATTGCTATCTGCCAGTAATCATAGCAACCGTTTGATAGGTGTGTACAATATTCCCAGGTTTAGGGTGGCATTGCTAAGGTATGCAAGTGCTAGTATTGGGAGATGCACGCAGGGCCCAAACATCCTGCCTCTCCAGGAGGCTTTGGATAATGGAGCCTGTGAGTGAGGGTGTGTCTGCCCCTGTTGGCCGCTGCTCTAGGGCAGAGGTTCCCAACTCCAGTCCTGGTGGGCCAAACACTGTTCGGGTTTTCATGCTGTCCATAATGAATATGCATGAGATACATCTGCATACCATGGGGCCGGTGCATAGATATGCAGCACAGCCATGTTTATTAGAGTCAGCATGGAACCTGAATGGTGTTTGGCCCTCCAGGACTGCATTTGTGAGACTCTGCTCTAGGTAATGTGCATGTTTATGGTGTCTGTGCTCTGTAGGGTAAAATGTAGATTTATTGGGCTTGTTTCTGTTATCTGCAATAAAGGTTCTGTCGTATTAGCATGTTTTAGTAGTGGGTAAAATATGGGGACTGGGTTGGCAGGAACCACAGCTGGGACTTGAACCTATGACCTTCTGCTCCTGACCACACTGGCTGTGTTCACTGCACCACCGTGTTGCCACAGAGATAGTGCATTCCCTGGAGATACCATGACTGTTTGTCAGACAGAGCCTGTCTGTTGCAGTGCACTGCACCCACCTAAACAGGGCTAGGCCATGGTCTGCTCTGGGCAGCTGCCACTGCCCCCTCCACCACCAGTACCCCTCTGCCACCATGCTGACATGCCCTTCTGCTGGTGGTGCTGGTGCTGCGCAGTCTCAGGCCATCCAGTGTGCGGGTAGGCGGCTGCCTATGGTGCGGGTTCTGGGGTAGGGGTGTCTGCATAGCTGTCCACGCTTTCCCCCAGCACCACCTGCCAATATTCCTTGCCATTGGGGGTACCTGCTGGGTACTATTCCCTGTGACACCGTGGGAAGCACACTCTTGCCCATGTTGGGCCCTCAGCAGTTGCTGTCTGGCTGCTCTACTGTTTCAGCATTCCTATGGGCCAGCTAGGCATTACCCTAGTCCGCACTGTGCCCCAGCTGCACCACAGCATGTGCCGCCTGCAGCCCTCTGTGTCCCCTTTTCCAGCATCTATCCAGTTGCCCATTCCAACATGCCCGCCCTGCTGTTGTGGAACATGTGCACACCATAGGAAACCTGTCCAATGGAGAGGAAAATCCTGATCAGCGAAATTTCACTGTGGGCTCATTCACCTTGTATGGGGACAGAGCATAGACCCTTCCAAAATTCATATCTTTTTTTTGGAGCTTTCTTTGGGGTGTTTTTTTATGTTTCCCATTGATATCACTATGCCCAGCTTGGTTATGGTTTTTTTTTACATTTTCTTCTGGTCATTTTCACTGTTTCTTTGCCCTTTTGTTCCGTGCACATGTATCACACTTATCACTTTTAGTAGGTTTCCCTGGTTTTGCTGTACATTGCTGACGGAAATGGTTTCTTTTTTCTTTAAATCAGCTCTAACGCCAGGGTTTCACTGGCGTTAGTTTTCAGCCTCGGATTTCACAGCATTAGTGTGCAGGGAGCCTCTCCCCTCCCACTCTCTGCCCATTGACCCTCTCTCTCCGCCCCTGCGGAGCCTTCCTCCACCCTCCGGGAGCCTTTCTCCGCCTTCAGCGCTCGTTTGCGCCTTAGCGCGCGTTAACGCGTGATAAGGCACCTTTATCTCGCGATAAGGCGCCTTATCGTGCGATAATGTGGGAGAGCGCACGTTAAGATGGTTTAGTAAACATACCCCTTAATCACACAGAAAAATAGCTCTACAAGGTATAGGCATTTTGTTTTATTTAAGACCCGAGACAGGGGTCAGACGTCATTTAGCTTTAGCATACTTTTTAATCCACCCTGTCACTGCCGTCAGTGATTCAGTAGAGGACTGTTTCCACATGCAGTCTACCACACTCAATTGCAACGTTAATAGTTTTGATCTTAACAAGTTTCCTTCAACAAGAAAAATAATGAGTTCACAGTATAGATAACATATCTTTCTATATGATTTTATTTATGTTTACTATAGATTAATACAGTCAGTATAACATATTTGACACCATCTTCTTGCTTGTTAGCTATGCAGTAAGGAACAAGTTGCAAGCGATTCATCTTTCTTCCATAAAATAAGAAATAGAGTTCAAAGATCAGCAATGTAATGCTAGACCTTTCAAAGCCTGCACGCACTATATCCTCGATTAGCTTGCAAGAAGCTCAGCTTGCCCACCTTCCGCCAATTTCTGTTTGATCTAGAGCTAAATATTGGAACTCAGCTGTTTAAAAGATGTGAAGTGTCTTTCATTTTTGCTCAGTTGCCCGAAGGAGCCACAACTACTGTATCTTACATGGAAAAATGTATTTTCTTTACATATCTTTTGTTTAAAATTCCCCTCTGTAAAGAGGCTAAAATAACTTAGCCTGTCTGTGAAGACAAAGGAAGGTAATTGCACTGGTAAGTCATTTCCAACAGCAGGAGTAAAAAGTACAAAAGTCATTTCTGATCTAGCAACAGCAGTAATAGAACATTTCCCGCCTGAAACTTTCTGTAACATTGTGTGGGTCATATGTTAGAGCCCTTTGGGCTACGCTGTTTTCCAGCCTGTATTAACCATATATCAGTTGTATTCATTTTCACTGGAACTGTAATGACTCGGCTATCCTAATTATGACTTCTGGAATTTCTTTCGTTGTGTACTCTAACTCTGTGTATGATTGAACAACTAATTTTGTCTTTTTCTCAACTAATGGCACATTTTCCAAGGTCAGGCATACAGTATAAATAAGATATTTCTGCCTGATAGTGTGCCAGGAATCAGGAATCAGTCAAATATATACTTCCTGAGTGAGAATATACTGTGTTTCTCATCATTTCGATTAATTCTAATCAAATTCTATGATGAATACCTAAGGCTTCTTAGTCAACAGCAATGGCAGTGTTTCACTTTATTCATGTATACATCCCAGGATACTGAAAGAGCTCAGAGAGGTTCTTGCAGGGCCGTTAAAGGATGTTTTCAACAGATCCTTGGAAACAGAAGTTCCTCAGGACTGGAGAATGGCTGATGTCGTACCTCTACACAAAAGTGGTGACAGGGAAGAAGTGTCAAACTACAGGCCCGTGAGCCTTACCTCGGTGGCGGGAAAAGTAATGGAGGCGCTTCTGAAAGAGCGAATAGTGAACTTTCTCAAAACCAACAGGTTGCAAGATCCGAGGCAACATGGTTTTACCGAAGGACGATCTTGCCAAACAAATCTGATTGAGTTCTTTGACTGGGTGACCAGAGAACTAGATCAGGGGCATGTGATGGATGTCATCTACCTGGATTTCAGCAAAGCCTTTGATACTGTCCCTCATAGGAGGCTTATCAATAAACTCAGTAGTTTGAGGATGGGTCCCAAGGTGGTAAACTGGATCAGAAATTGGTTGACTGACAGACGACAGAAGGTGATGGTAAATGGAGCTCACTCGGATGAAAGGAAGGTGATTAGCGGGGTGCCCCAGGGTTCGGTCCTGTGCCCAGCACTGTTCAATGTATTTGTGAGTGATATTGCTTAAAGACTGAATGGAAAGGTCTGTCTTTTTGCAGATGACACAACAGAGTGGACTCCCCCGAGGGAGTGCTTAACATGAGGAAAGATCTACAAAATCTGGAAGAATGGTCTAATGCTTGGCAATTAAGATTTAATGCAAAGAAGTGCAGTGTCATGCACTTAGGTAGCATAAATCCAAGGGAAATGTACATGATAGGGGGCGAGAGGTTGGTGTGCACAGATCAGGAGAAGGACCTTGGTGTGATTATTTCTGTAGATCTCAAGGTGGCAAACAGTGCGACAAGGTGGTAGAAAAGCCAGGAGGTTGTTGGGCTGCATACAAAGAGAAATTACCAGCAGAAAGGAAGAGTTAATAATGCCACTGTATAAATCACTGGTGAGGCCTCACTTGGAATACTGTGTTCAGTTTTGGAGACCATACCTTGCAAAGGATTTTAAAAGAATGGAAACTGTCCAGAGGAAGGCGACCAAAATGATTTGGAGCCTGCATCAGAAGCCTTATGAGAAGAGACTTGAAGACCTAAATATGTACACTTTGGAGGAGAGGAGGGATAGGGGAGATATAATTCAGACCTTTAAATACTTAAAGAGAAATAATGAACAAACAAGCCTCTTCCAAAGACGGGGAAGCTGTAAAACTAGAGGGCATAACATGAAGCTGCAAGGTGGTAAATTGAAAGGCAATGTCAGGAAATACTTTTTCACTGAAAGGGTAGTGGATGCTTGGAGTGCCCTCCCGATGGAAGTGGTGGGAGCAAACACAGTGACAGAATTCAAAATGGCATGGGACAGACATAGTGGATCCCTTTGCAGCAACAGGATAAAATCAAAATAAACTGAACCATCTAATTTCTCAGCAAATAGGGGTGTCCTGCATGGAGCGGTGGGTTCACCCCTAGATGGGGACATGGGGAGGGATGCTCTGCACAGAGTGGCAGGTGTACCCCTGGACAGAAACATGGGGAGGGGTGCACCTACTCCTGGTAGGTGCATCCCTAAACAAAGACATGGGGAGGGGTGCACCTACTCATGCCATCTTACTCCTGCCATCTTGCTGGGCAGACTAGATGGACCATGCTGGTCTTTATCTGCCATCATTTACTATGTTACTATGTATTTTTTCTGCAATTCTATGTTTAAGTAGCACCATTGAATATATATGTAAGCGGTAACCACTTTGCTACCTCAACCAGTAAGTTAGACCTGCTGTTTTGCTGACCTAACTTATGCTCATAAATTATCTGGAGAGGTATTCAATTTTGCCAATATCTGGATATCTTTCGTGATGGCATCTGGCCTGTCCATAGCCCTATTTTATGGATAAGTGCTGGGACATATGGATTTAGGGGGTGGCATTTATCCATAGATCCACTATAGATTTTTTTTAAAAAAGGACTTTCTATAAAATGTTCCTTCTGTTCTGTTCTAAAAATAATGTAATAGAGGATGAACAAAAACTTAATTGACAATGATGTCATAGTGAAGAAAGGCAAAGTCTTATGTGTGGCATTTTTTTTTTTTAGTGCTATCAAATCAGTGCTAGCTCTTGGTTACCCAGCTGCCTCTGGGTTTTCTTGGCAATGTATCACTGGAGGTAGATTTATTTTATTTATTTATTTAGCTGCATTTATGTCCCGCTTTTCACTGGGTCAAAGCGGTTGGGGGATACATTTAACACAAGAGGATATGAGAGACATACACTAATACTTAACAGGGAACATGGGCAATGGAGGATTAAGTGGCTTGCCCAAGACCACAAGGAGCACCTGTGGGACTAGAAACCCCAGTCCTTCCGGCCCAAGGTTGCTGTCCTCTAGTGGGATTTGAACCACTGACCTTCCAGCCTGTAGTACCTTGCCCCAACCACTAGGCCACTCCTCCCTTTTCTTTTGAGGCAATGGAGGGTAGGGTGGCTTGCCCAGGATTACAAGGAGTGCCAGTGGGAATTGAACCCTTGATCTTCTAGGTGCTTGCTCTAACCTCTAGGCTACTACTCCTCCACCATCATGTGCAGTATACAAGGTCTTTTTACACCCCCCTTCCTTATTCATTATTTTAGGCATATGCATTTTCAATTACTCCTCTAGTATTGCATCAAGTGATGAGTGTTTTAAGGTTTCCAAGCCTTTACACAATTTCAGAATAGTCTGCTTTTGAGTATAAATGTAATTTGTCTTATACTTTGGCTCTGTTACCATTAAGATTTTAGTGCCAATTATTACACTACTATTTGACTCTTAATTAGTAAAATAATTTTAGATATAGGTTTTTTATAAACATATATACATTTTTTCATTTTCTTATATATACCTTTCTTTATATATATATTTAGATATTTCTATTCCTGCCATATGCATCACCATTATGTTTGTATGTGTATTATGATTTGCTTGCACTATGGGGTATGTTTACTAAACCGTCTTAACGTCGCAGCGGTGGTATTATCGCACGATAAGTGATGTTATCGCATGATAATGTAACATTATCACGCGATAATGCAGCGACGGCGTTAAGGCACACTAACGTTGTGAAATCCGGGTCTGAAGGGTGGAGTAAGGCTTCCCAGAGGGCGGAGAGAAGGGGTAAATGGGCGGAGAGTGGGCGAGGAGAGGCTCCATGCACACCAATGCTGTGAAATCAGGGTCTGAAAATTAGTGCCAGTGAAAACCTCGCGCTAGAGGCACATTTACAGGAGAGAGAAACCATTTCAATCAGCAATGTGCAGCAAAGGCAGGGAAACCCAGAAAAGTGATAGTTGTGATACATGTGCAGGGACCAAAAAGGCAAATAAACATATAAAAGGCACAGAACCACATCCAAAATCCCAATAACCAAGCTGGCCAATAGTGATATTAATGATAAACATAAATCAACACTACTGACAAAGTGTATAAATTAAGCTATCATGTTTGGAAGGGTCTATGCTCTGTCCCCCTGCAAAGTGAATGATCCCACATTGAAATAGCGCTGATCAGGGTTTCTGTCATTTAGATTGGGCAGGTTTGTTATGGCGTGCATATGTGCAGCAACAGCAGAGTGGGCACATAGGAAAGGGCAACTGTTCTGATGCTGTAAATGGGATACAGGGGGCTGCAGGCGGAACATGCTGTGGTCCAGCAGGGGCACAGTGCGGGCTAGGCAGATGCCTAGGTGGCATATAGGAATGCCGAAACTGTAAAGCAGCAAGACAGCAACTGACGAGGGTCCAACATGGGCACGAGTGGGTGTCCCACAGTGTCACAGGGGATATTACCCAGCAGGTACCCCCAAGGGCACATAACATTGGCAAGCAGTGTGGGGGGGGGGGGGAAGGGTGCATGTCCATGTAGGCACCCCTACCCGAGAACCCACACCATAGGCAGCTGCCTACCAGCATACTGGATGGCCTGGGACTGTGCCCCAGTAGCAACTCCAGCATAATGGCATGGCAGCATAGTGACAGAAAGGTGCTGGTGGCGGAGGAGGCAGTGGCATCTGCCCACAGCAGACCATGGCCTAGCCCCATTTAGGTGGGTGCCGTGCACTGCAACAGACAGGGTCTGTCTGACGAACAGTCATGGTATCCCCAGGGAATGAACTGTCCCTGTGGCAACAGTGTGGTGCAGTACACCCAGCCAGTCTGTTCAAAAGCAGAAGGTCACAAGTTCAAGTCCCAGCTGTGGCTCCTGCCAACCCTGCCCCCATATCCTACCCAGTACTAATCCATGGTAATATAGACAGAACCTTTATTGCAGATAAAATAAACATGCCTGAAATGCCTATATTTTACCCTACAGAGCACAGACACCATAAACATGTGCAATCCCTAGAGCAGAGTATCCCAACTACAGTCCTGGAGGGCCAAACACCATTCAGGTTTCATGCTGTCCCTAATAAATATGCCTGTGCTGTATTTGTTTGCGCCACCCCCATTGTATGCAATTGTAACTCATGCATATTTATTAGGGACAGCATGAAAACCTGAACAGTGTTTGGCCCACCAGGACTGGAGTTGGGAACCTCTGCCCTAGAGCAGCGGCCAACAGGGGCATAAACACCCACACCCACAGGCTCCACTATCCAAAGCCTCATGGAGAGTTAGGTTGTTGGGCCCTGCGCGCAGCAGCATCTCCCAATACTAGCACTTGCATACCTTAGCAATGCCGCCCTAAACTTGGGAATACATTACACATATATCAAAAGGTTGCTATGATTAATGGCAGATATCAATTCCTAAGTTAATCACAATTTGCTGATAGAACTGCGTTGTAGCAACCTTTCTGATATCTGTGGAGTGTGTTTCAGTTTTGGTTTCTCACAGTGTTTACCACCCCGGGGAGTTACCCCATCAGTATTGCGTACCATAGCCATGCCTGCACTGTGCCCAGGACTGGTGTGGAGGCCAGGGCTGCCAAAAGCCTCTATATTTGCACAATGCTGGCATAGGTGTGGGAGTGTGTGTCTGTCTTTCTAGTGTGTTGTGGCTGCCTACATCTTATTCAGCACACACTGCTTGCACTGTTTCCAGTGTTAGCCTGCTAATGTGCATAATGAGGAGCAAGGTACTGTGGGTATGGCCCGGACAAGGTGGCCTGGGCAAGATGCATCTGCACAGGGCATAGGGCAATGGCTGGGACACTGTAGTGCCCGGCCACCACCTGCATGGACAGGGTGGCCACAGCATGTCCTGCTGGGAGGTCACTCTCACCCTGACTGAGCAGTGACCACGGCATGGCTAGGTTCCCCCATAGTACTATATAGTATTTCTCTCAAGTTGTATTTGTGGGTTTTCTTTTCAGGGCCCAATCACTGACTTATCTGCTTGGTGTGTGTGTGCTATGGATTAGCTAGCAGACTGTCTGCAGTTGGTATGTGTATGGCTGGAACACTTTGGAGGGTGCAGCAGCTGGAGACTGTCAGATAGTGGTGGCGGCAGCTGAGCATTTCCAGGCCTACTGTCTGCCTGCCATTGCCTTATGGATGTGTACAGATCTGAGTTGACTGCCCTGTAGGTTGCCTGTTCCCCAGAAGGACTGGGGTTGATGGTCCCCTCTATTGCAGGGATGTAGAATGTGGATCCATTGGTGGGAGATCCTGTCCCCCACCCTGAGCCCCAGAGAGCAGGTTGGGTGGTGCTACATAATCTGCCTATGGGTCCAAACACCCCCCTTCACTTAAATCATGTGACCATAGCACCCACACAGGATATGCACTATTCTGGGTGCATCATAGTCCACAAGGGCTAGACATGACTGGGAAAGACAGATGGACACAGGTGTGTCTGTAAGGACTACCTATCACACACTGACACTGATGGCAACCTGCAGCATAGCCTAGTTCAGCTAAGCCAGGTGCTGTGGACCTGGTGCTGGGCGACCCACCTCACACTCAGGTTGAGCACAGTACTCACACAATGTGACGGTCTGTAGCTACTCTGTGCCAGTAACACACACGGTCAGTTCCCCCTACCAGGCCGAGGTGCTGTGGGGGTGCATACCCCATCTTGTGATCATCTGTAGACTGCTGATCTGCATGTCCAGTGCATCATGGGTACGGGTATGTTTACCCTATCCTGGTAACCACAACAGACAGTTTGTGTGGTGGCCTGCAGTCTTTCTGTAGCCAGCCAGGGGCTTATTAATGGCTGTAGAGATGTAGCCTACTGGTTAATTCACTGACTGTGGAGACAGAGGTCATGGGTTTGATTTTGCAGTGGGGGTATATAAGAAGGCTGTCTGATGCATTTCCTTTTTTAATTTAAATTAGTGCTGCCAGTAAAAACACCCTCACAGTGCTGTAACCTTAAAGTGCCTCATAAGGCACCCTATAAAGCGCCGTATAAGGCACCCTTTAGGGAACATTATAAGGTGCCTTGGCGGACAGTGCACTTTATAATGTGCCCTCTGGAGTGCCTTATAGGGCGCCTTATGCGGCACTTTAGGTTATGGCACTGTGAGGGTGTTTTTGCTGGCACCACTAATTTAAATTAAAAAAGAAAATGCCTTAGATGGCACTGGTTTAAATTAAAGAGTAATGTCTCAGACAGTCTTCTTACTTAACCCCACTGCAGAATTGAACCCATGACCTCTGCCTCCACAGTCATTGCCGTAACCAGTGGGCTATATCTTTATTCTGTCTGACACTGCGCTGGCATTAACTTAGGGTTAACGTGTGTTAACGTGACACAGCACTCACTATCGCACGATACCGATTCTTGCTACCTTAGCACCGGAACGCCCACTCCTTATATGGAATTCTTCACATTATTGCTGGAGCTAGCGGTGGGAACATTATGACGGTTTAGTAAACATACCCCTATATGTCACTCCTCATAAGGTGTTTGGCTCTAATTTTATTGTTTGATTTAGAGGTATGTTTACTAAACCCTGGCAATGTTACCCGCGTTAGATTCCCCTGTAATGGTACGGAAGCCGCATTACAAGGCGCCTTAGGTTAACGCGTGTTACAAGGTGCCTTATAAGGTACTTTACAAGCCGCCTTATAGGGCACCTTATAAGGCACATTACAAGGCACCTCATAAGATGCCTTATAATGTGCCTTGTAAGGTACCTTGTAAGGTGCCTTATAGGGCTCCTTAGGCTAGGCACTGTATTAGACACCCCTTGGCAAGGCACCCTGGGTTATGGAACTATAGGTTAAGGTGCCATAACAATGTTACGGTGCCCTAGGTTAGTGTGCCCTAAGGGCTGCAAGGTGCTTCAGGTTGTCATGCATGCTCTGTGAGGCATAGAAACAGATGTAACCCTAACACTGGATAGAGCACCGAGTAAAGGCAATGAACAGGAGATCGAAGGAGGGAGAGCTGGGAGCTGCTGGACCTGCCATATCTGCGGGCATCCTATGTGGTTGCCAGTAATGTTGACAAACATGTTGGGGGCAACTGTACCACAGCACAGGATGTTGGCAATGTAAAGTAGTGGAAAGACAGTGGATGGCAGATGATGGGAATACGTGTCCCCCAGTGGAGGCGGAGGTGGCAGGATAGTTACAATGATGGGTGGACAGAGGAGTGGTGGTGCCATGCAGATCAGGCACAGGAGAGGCAAGCAAGAAGAGGCACAATGCAGGAAAGGGTACCAGCACAGAACATGGGGTGGAAGCCTGCACAGGAAGAGAGGACTCTACACAGCTGACAGATACAGATAGATGGACTGAAGGATTGTTGGCAACTATGGTGAGGGTATTATGGGCTGGCAGCACAGATCTACAAAGATATGACTGTTACAGGCATGCAAAATATCTGAGCTGGACAGGCATGAAAGGAGGAAACAACGTGGAATTGAACCCATGACCACTGCTTAGAATGTCACTGTACTAACCAGTAGGCTATACCTCTATGGCTTGTTCCACAACAATGACTGGGTACAGAAGGACTGCAGGTCACCACACAAACTGTCTACTCTGTGAGCCAGGATAGGGTAACCCCACCAGCACCCATGATGCAATGCACATACAGAACAGCAGTCTACAGCTGATCACCAAATGGGGTCTGCACCTCTCCAGTACCGCAGCGTGGTAAGACGAACTGACAGTGTGTGATACTGGCACAGAGTAGCTATAGACCATGCCATTGTGCAGGTTCTGTGTTCACCCTGAGGGGTAGGATGGGCACCCAGCACTAGGACCGCAGTACATGTGGTGCTAGAGATAGGTCTTGCTGCACATCCCCATCACTACCAGTGTGTGACAGGTGATCCTAGCAGTGCAGCTGAATGTAATTCTGTGTCCATCTGTGTTCTGCAGTCACCACCCAGATTAGTGTGTACCCAGTGTTAAGGTCTGGCTGTCATGGGCACCTGTTATCAAAGGAGTGTCAAGACTTGCATGAGGCTTTTGTAGCATTGCCTCTACGGATCAAAGTGGTATACACTATATGCCACAAAGGGCCCACCATCACCCATTTTGTAGGTGAGGGAGTGGAGGGACAGGTGTCTGAGCCCTGAAGACTGGCTTTAGGAGTAGCAACCCCCAGTCCTTCTAGCAAAAGACAGCCTTCCAGGGCTGATGGGCCAGAGCCATACCTGTGACAGTGGCAGATCAGCAGCAATGCTGGGGATAGACCTAGAAAACCTCAACTGCTCCACACACCAGCCTGCCATTCAGCAGCAGACAGCACCTACAAGGTGTTCCTACCATGCACAGACTAACAGCAGACTGGCCAGTACTCAGTCCATAGTGCATGCTCACATAGGAACTATGTGCACCCAGAGGTGGGATGGATAGCACAGGCACAAAGCAGGTATCTCAGTGGTTGGGCCCCAGAACTGGGAACACACAGCTAGTACTGGAGAAAGATAGCATAGAACACTCTGTGGGAACATAGACATGCCATGGTCACTACTGGGTCAGTGAGAGTGACCTCACAGCATGACATGCTGTGGCCACCCTATCCATGCAGGTGGTGTTTGGGTACTACAGTATCCCAGCCATTCCCCTACTCCCTGTGCAGATGCATCCTGGCCAATCTGCCCTGTCCGGGCCATACCCACAATACCTTGCTCCTCATTATGCACATTTGCAGGCTAACGCTGGTAACAGTTGGACATTGTGGGCCCAGAGCAGGGTAGGCAGCCACAAGACAATGGATAGACATACGCACACACACACACACACACACACACACTCCTACTGCAGCATTGTGCAATGATAGGGGTGGTTGGCAACCCTGCCCGCCACACTGGTCCTGATCACAGTGCTGACATTGCTAAACTGTGCAGGAGGCAGTAGTAGTGCTCTGGTGATAACTGCAGCTCCGTGCTGGGGCCAACAGCCTGGCTCTCCATACAGCTTTGGATAGTGGAGCCTGTGTGAGTGGGTGTTTGTACCCCTGTTGGCCACTGCTTTGGAGACTGCACAGTTTGATGTTGTATCTGCATTGTAGGGTAAAATATTGGGACATGCTCTGCAGGATCCGCAGCTGGGACCTAAACCTGAGCCCCTCTACTCCAGGACACACTGACTGTGTATACTGCACCACACTGTTGCCACAAAGGCACAGCAATCCCTGGGGCTACCTTTACATTTCCTTAGCCATACCTTTTCTGTTGCACTGCACACCACGTAATGGTAAAGGGCATGGCCTAGGTCCACTGCAGGCAAGTGCCACTGCCCCCTCCAGCGCAAACACCCCCCCCTACCACACTGACATGACCATATGCTGTCGGTGCTGGTAGTGTGCCATCTCAGGCCATCCACTGTACAGGTAGGCAGGTGCCTAGGGTTCAGGGTCGGGGTGAGGAGGCATACATGGACATCCACACATCCCCCCTAACACTGCCTACCATTGTTATGTCCTTTCCACATGGGGGAGAGATGGCTGAGGGGATGTCAGGTTGGTGCTCTAGCACATATTGGCTAGGGTGGACCTGGTAGATGTAGGTAGATTGTGTTATGTCAGCAGACTTTGGACAGGCTAGGGCATGCAACTCAGGAACTGTGTACCCAGTTTGGGCTACTGGGTGTATATATGTTTCAGACAGCATGTGGTCACACCCTACATTGCCTTACTGGGGGCTGCAGTATAGGGTGTTCATTTAGCTGGGTTTACAAGCTGTTTCGGACGCATCCTGGGGATGGTCTGTGGACCCTTGTTAGAGTGGTCCCCAGATGTGCACTGATTGCCCTATTACAGGCATAGTGGTACCTGTGTGACCTTTGGGGTACCTGCTGGATAATGTCCCCTGGATGGGACACTGTGGGACACAGACTACTGGGCATGTTTTGCCTTGATCAGCTGCTGTCTTGCTGATTTCCAGTTTCTGTGTTCCTATGTGCCACCTAGGCCACGGCCTGGTCTACCCTGTGCCCCAGCTGCTCCCACTGCATGTCCCACCTGCAGACCCCTATGCCCCTTTGCACCATCACCATAGTGGCCTTTCATACTTGGGCACTATGCTGTTGCTGCAAATGGAGCACTACTATCACTTTTCTTGGGCTCCCTGCCTATGCTGTACATTGCTGACATTGAATGGTTTCTCTTTCCTGCAAATGTGCATCTACCGACAGGTTTTCATTTGTGGTATTTTTCGGACCTTCATTTCCCCGCATTAGTGTGGCAGGAGCCTCTCCCTGCCCACTGACCCCTTCTCTCTGCCCTCCCTCCACCCTCTGCGGGACTTATTGTGGCTGGTGATGTTAATGCACGTTAACGTAACGTGTGTTAACGTAGCTGCTGCTACATTACAGCAGTTTAGTAAACATACCCCTTACTGTATATATGTATTTATTAGTTGATTGTTTTAATTGTTTTATCATTTCTTGAAGGCCGTGTCCTCTGAAGAAGGCCATTGGTTGAAACACGTGCTGGGCTCACCAATTAATAAAGTGTCCTAAACTCCATGGTGTGTTCCTGTAAGGCTCTCTTTGTACCCAATGATGGCATAGTGACCACATGTATTGAGTGCAGTGAAAGGCCCAAGGGAATCTGATGCCCTAAGCAAACCTTCAGTCATTTAAACCCCTTCCCCCTAGGGCAGATCAAAACCAACTGTTGCCAGAGGCAAGTGACGAGATGGCGCCCTAGCAAGGCACCCAAGAGGAGGGCTTCTCAGAGCTCTAGTTAGGGAGTAAAGAGGAAGGAAAGGTCTCCTCACTCAAACATTAACCAGGTAGTTGCCTCAGGAAAAAAAAACATGCAATTTATAAATCTTCACCATGTACTAGGCATACATGCTCCCTCGCACCAGCAGTGGTGTTCCGGCATAAGGACAGGAAGCTCCATATACATCGATCTCCTTGGGATATGGGGAGCACCCATTTGTCCAAACCCCGGATTCAGCCGTCGCAGGGACGTCTGGACCCTGTGGTGGCAAAATCGGTATATCACCGACATTGGGCAGGCAGGGCGACCAGACGTTCAGGAAGCAGAATCGGCCTCTATGTGTCTCTCAGTTTGTAGCTATCAATCTTATATGAGATCAAATAATAAAGCATCTAGGTGCACCAGTTTTAAAGATGTACCTATCTTCCTGGTTCTCTCTTGAGTTAGGGCCCAATGCTAAAACACTGATTCTCCTCTGTGTTCTTCAAGGCAGGCTCCTCTTCTGGCTGCAGTCTTCCAGAAGTTCTGCCTCTAGATATTCAGGTGCCTAATACAATAAAATGAACTACCTCCCCAAAGCATGGGAGACCACAGCTAAATGGGCAGCTCATTGGAGTCTACTTTCACACTAACTACTTTACAAAATAAAAGATAAGTTAATTGGTTAAAGTTAGGACAGATGAATGGATGTCCTTTTGGTATATACAATGTTCGGGTCCATCATTACCAGACTATGAAGTCCTACTGTTGCTATTTAAAAAGTTGTGTCTCTGATTTATCATCCAACATAACTGGCTGATGAGCAGCTGTTGAATTAATAGAGTTTTAATTGTTTAAATATTGAGTTGGCTCATTGTGTAGTGTTAGAGGATTTTAATATGCATATGGATAATCAAAATGAAATAGAGGAAGTAAGAAATGTTTTAGATTTTTTGCATGAGAGATTTGGTACAGATAGTAAACAGGGGGACATATACAAAAGGTCATATTCTGGGTCCCATTTCTATTCCATTAAGGTTTGCTGAATATCAGAGACTAAAGGGTAACAAGCCAGTTCTTTGATCTGACCATCATTTGATTATTTTTCAGATGCAGTTGTAAGAGACTGCAAGAAAGTAGCTTAAATTGAGGAGAAAAGATTGTTTACAGACTGATAGAGTAAGCCAGTAATAGATAAGTCTAATCAATTTGATGGGATTATTAACTAGAGAAAAAGTGGATGTTTGGAATTTCAGCATGAAAATGATTGTTAACAGAGTTGCTCCCTTGAAGGATAGAAGTGTAGGATATTCGTATAAAGCTCCATGGTTAATGGTAGAAAAGCAAGAGGTGAGGAAGGTGGAGTGAGGATGGAAGAAATTAAGAACCAAAGATGCTAGAGAGTTTTATAGACAGAAACTAGATTTTTATAAAATAAAAGTAAGAGAGGTTAACATTAAAATGATATATTGGGAACAATTGAAGATGTTAAAAAATTGTTTGTCAGATATTAGTAGTACTCTTGACTGATGTCAAGTGTGTATTATAAAGAGGTTAAAATGTTATTAAACCCTTCTGCTTGAAATCATCAATCAGTCTTTGCAGGAAGGTGTGATGCAAACAGGCAGCCGTTTGCCCTGTTTTAAAACCATGACAGAGGGCAGATGATATGAGCTGTTATCGCCTAATTTCCTCTGTTATCACCCAATTTCTTCCTTACCCTTCTGGCAAAATTAATGGAAGCTGGTGTTTATTAACAATTGAAAGATTATGTAGAAGATAATGGCATATTGCACTCTTTTTGTTTAGCATTTCATCATTCATCTGTTCATTCTGGCTTGGCGGATGGTAGGATATTCCCACTGGCATTACCTTCCTCTTTTTACATGGAATTTCTATCTATAGAGATTCTATAGTGTATTTTGTTTCCTGAAAAATTTTAATCCTATTTAACTCAATGCCTTCTTTAACATATAGTGCCTCCTGCCCACCGATTTTAATTACCCTATCATTGAGATACAATTTGTACCCATGTACATTGGTTGTCTGCCTTCTATCAGGACACTGTAATGCCATTTATATCTAACTTTTCATTAGTGCTATATATTTTAACTCTCCCATCTTATTATTTAGACTTCAAGCAGTTGCATACAGGCATTTCAAAATTTGTATTTTGTTCATATTAACCATCTGATTATTTGCTGACAGGGATAATTTGAAATCTTTCAAATCTCTCTGCTCTTTATTTAATAGCATCTGGGTTACTTTTACCTTTATTGGAACCTATTGGGATGCTTTTTTAATGAGCTTGATCTTTTGAACTCTCTGCTTGATGCTGTAGTGTTACAGACAGATGTGAAATAAAGAGCTTCAAAAAGTGTCTTTTTAGAAAGTATAATGATCTCTAGTATTTTTGCCAGCAATATCTGTATGTTCTATGCTGTATAATCTATGGAGATCATTTTGGAAGCTCTATTCATGCTTTGGACATCCAAAAATGGGCATAGAGATGTCCAAATAAAAAGACGTCTCCAGAGCCATTTTAGAAGCCAGCTCTGGGGATGTCCCCAGCATGAGGATGTCCAAGACGGAACAGGAGCATGGTGGAGGCATTCCCAGGATCCTCGGAAATGTTATGGACATCCCGCATTGTGTCTGCATTTATACCTGGTCCAGGCATAAACAAGCATCTCAAAAGTACTTCTTTTGGTTGAAAAACATCTACAGCAGAGAGTGTAGTTAGGAAAGCACTCAGCAAAATGTCCATAGTAGCAGCAGTAGGATTTGAACTCTGGCTGTTCTTGTTCCTAGCTTACTACTGCAAACATTAGGCTATCCTCAATGTCCGGGCCCTAAAATGTACTTCTGGGGATGTCTATGTAGATGCTCCCACAGATGTCCATATCAAACACGTCCACATTTGTGAAATCGTGTCTGCACCTGGATGTGCCTGCTTTTTTTTCAGACGCTCAGGCGTAGACTTCTCAGATTGCATTTGGATGTCCCTTCTAAAATTCCCCTATATATGTTTAATTTTATTATGTATGTTTTATTTTATATAATTCGTATATTGAATTTTATGTAATCTGTTTAAAATTTTCAAGATCAAGGAACATAGGGGCATGTTTACTAAAACCCCGGTAGAGTGCAGGCCGCGGTAGAGTGCGGATGCCATATAAGGAGTGGGCGTTCCGTCCTGAAAAAGAAAAGCCGGAATTTAAATATGCGCTAAGGTGCGCGGTGCCCATGTGCGCCCCGCACCTTAGCGCATGAGATAGCTGCATGGGAGGCATAAGTGGCGCGCTGAAGTACAAGAAAAAGAGCAGAGCCACAGCACAATGGTTAAGACACTGACCAATGATGCAGGGATCAGGAGTTCAATACCCCACAGTGCCCAATGGAGACAGCTGGCTGAGGCAGTAATTTATGAGGCACATAAATACTGGACATCATAAGGCAGCAGGCTAAAGTTTTTGGGGGCATATTAATACTGGGCGTCATAAGGCGGCGTGCTGTTTGTGGAGGCAGTATAATACTGGGTGGTAGAAGTGGCGCGCTGATGTGCAGGAAGAAGAGCAGAGCCACAGCACAATGGTTAAGACACTGACCAAGGGTGCAGGGATCAGGGGTTCAATCCCCCACAGTGCCCAATAGAGACAGCAGGCTGAGGCATTATGTTAGGAGGCATATAAATGATGGGCAGCATAAGGTGGCATGCTGATAGGCAGTGTGCTAATGTTTTAGGAGGCCTTTTAATATTACACAGCATAAGGCTGCGCGCTGATGTGCAATCACAGGAACAGAACTACAGCACAATGGTTAAGACACTGACCAATGGTGCAGGGACCAGGTGTTCAATCCCACAAAGTGCCCAATGAACAAGGCTGGCTGAGGTGTAAAGTATTATGGGGAAGATTGCTTTGGGAGGCATTTTATTCATATTTTAATTATCACTACTAGCAAACGCACTCTCAAAGCGTGTTAACATAAGGCGCCCTATAAGGCACATTTTAAAGTGCACTGTCAGCCAAGGCACCCTAGAATGTTGCCTATAGGGCACTTTAGAGGGTGCTGTATGAGGTACCGCAAGGTCAGTGTACTGTTTTTTATGGCAGCACTGTGCAGTTTAAGGAATGAAAAGCATACATAGGTGCGCTGACAGGCAAGGAGGAGCAGCAGTGGAGCACAATGGTTAAGGCACTGACTGCTGATACAGGGGTCATGAGTTTGCTCCCCAGTGTGCCTAATACGTAAGGCTGGCCATGGCAGCAGCTTTGCATTGTACATATTTTGTCCTGCAGCACTTCATTTTTATGCTATTAATTGCTGCCAGCAAACACGCCCTCACGTGCCGTAATTGAAGGTGCCGTATAAGGCACCCTATAAGGCACTCCATAGGGCACATTATAAATTGCACTGTCCGCCACAGCACCCTAAAATGTCCCCTATAGGGCACCCTATAGTTTGCGGCACAGGAGAATGTATAGTGCACCAAATATGGACGGGAACCATAAGGTGCCCTATAGGGCACCCTATAAAGCACCCTCAGAGGCACCTTATGGGTACAGTATTCGAGGGTGTTTTTGCTGGCATCAAAATATGTACATTAAAAAAAAGATAATGCATTGGACAACCCTATCACATAACCCCACTGTGGGCTTGAACCCATGACCTCTGGCTCCAGAGGCAGTGAAGTAACCATTGGGCTACAGCTGCTAGCAAGCCCCGGGCTGGCTGCAGAGAGCATGCATGTCACCACACAGACAGTCTGCTGTGGTCACCAGGATAGGGTAGCCCACCCCTACCCATGATGCACTGCACATGCAAATCAGCTGTCCACAGATGAACACAAGATGGGCAATGCACCCCCACAGCACCTCGACCTGGTAGAGGGAAGTGACCATGTGCACCCACACACCACCTCGGCCTGGTAGGGGGTACTGACCGTGTCTTTTACTGGCACAGAGTAGCTACACACCGTCACATTGTGCGGGTACTGTACTCACCCTGAAGGTGCGGTGAGGCGCTCAGGACTAGGTCCACAACACCATCCATGGCTGAATGAGGCCATGCTGGAGGTCCAAAGCAGTGTTAATGTGAGAGATAGGTAGATTCTGCACAAACATCTTGGATATCTCTGTCTGCTTCAGTCAGGTGTAGCCCCCATGGACCCCCAGGTGGGCCAAGCACCACCACCACCACCCCACACCCCCCCGGAGCCGACAAACAGGGCCTCCCATCAATAGATCCACATTCTACCTTCATGCAAAGGTGGCAGTAGAGGGGACCATTCACCAGGGTCCTGCTGAGGAAAAGACACCCCACAGGGCAGTCAATGCAGCTCTATACACATCCCTAACACAATAGCAGACAGATATTAGGCTTGGATATGGTGAGCTGTACCCCACCACTATCTGATATTCTCCTGCAGCAAACATCAGCCACTGCACCCTGCAAGCTGCTCCATCACAACACATACCAGCTACAAACAATGTGCTAGTTAGTCCACAGTGCATGTTCCCAGTGGAGATGCATGCACCCAGAACTGGGATGTTAGCATACACAGCAAGCAGATAAATCAGTGACTGGGTCCCAAAAGAAAACCCATATCTATCACATGAGAGAAATACTATATAGCACTATGGGGGTACCTAGCCATGCTGTGGTCACTGCACAGTCAGGGTGAGAGTGATCTCTCAGCAGGACATATTGAGGTCACCCTGTCTGTGTAGGTGGTGGCCGGGCACTACAATGTCCCAGTCTTTGCCCTATGCCCTGTGCAGAGGCACACTGGCCAGGCCACCCTGTCCGGTCTATACCCATGGTACCTTGCTCCTCAATATGCACATTGACAGCCCAATACTGGCAACATTGCTGGCAGTGTGGGCTGTGGAAGGTGTTTGCAGCCACCACACACTGGATAGGCAGACAGCCACCCCCAGACCTATGCCAGCATTGTGCTACTATAGAGGAGTCCAGCAGCCATACCCACCACACCAGTCCTGGGCAGAGTACAGGCATGGATATGGTATGCACTACTGTTGGGGGTCACTCCCCAGGGTGGTAAACACTGTCAGAGACCAGACCTGCAGCGCACACCGCAAACATCACAATGATTGTTTTGGTGGAGATCAATGAGCAGCATGTGCTTAACGTAGGAATTGATATCTGCCAGTTATCATGGGCAACGTTTGATAGCTGTGTACCATATACCCATATACTAGATTCGTTGGGGATGGGTGAAGAAAGCCCCCAGGTAGGTGAAAGCCCCCAGGTAGGTGATACATTAAATACCTTTATGGAAATGGGTAACAGGGGTAACATATGGAAGCAGTGTGTATTAATGCCCGTAGCATGGGAAATAAGATCCCTGAAGTTGAAGCTTTGGTGGGAGTGGCTGACTTGGATTTAGTGGCAGTTACAGAAACGTGGTTCACAGAAAACCATGACTGGGATGTAACTATACCTGGTTATACTTTATTCAGAAAGGACAGGGTAGGAAGAAGGGGAGGAGGAGTGGCACTATATGTAAAAACTACTATTAAAGCTTTGGAATTACAGAGCTTAAAAGGGAGAGAGGAGGCATTGTGGGTTAAACTAGAAAGAGGGAAAGAGAAATCTATTTGCATTGGAGTGATATACAGACCTCCCTCACAAGAGGAAGAGGTGGACAGAGAGTTAATTGAAGACATACGCAGCATTGCTAGGAAAGGGGAAGTGCTACTGATAGGAGATTTCAATATGCCAGATGTTGATTGGCACATTCCTGCTGCAGTATCATCTAGAAGTAAGGAGATCCTTGATTCTCTACAGGGAGAACTATTCAGGCAATTGGTAACAGACCCCACACGTGAAGGGGCCATACTGGACTTTGTGCTTATCAATGGTGAAAGTGTTTCTGATGTTGTAGTGGGAGATCATTTTGCATCCAATGATCTGATCAGATGGTGTGGTTCAGTATTAGGACTAGGGCAGTTAGAATCCATTCAAAGGTGAGGATCTTAGACTTTAGGAAGACTAACTTTGCGAAGATGGGCCAATACCTCAGGGAGTCGTTAGTGGGATGGGAACAGCTGGGGGATGTAGAAAAACAGTGGGCAAAACTGAAAGGGGGGTATTTTAAAGGCAACCAACCTTTTTGTTAAAATGGTAAATAAAGGCAAAAGGAACAGGAGACCGCTATGGTTTTCGAAGGAAGTAGCTGAACAAGTGAAGAAAAAGAGGGAGGCCTTCATGAAATACAAGAGATCACAGAGAGAGGAAGACAGGCATCTGTATTTGGAAAAACTTAGAGAAGCTAACAAAGTAGTCAAGAAGGCAAAGATTCAAAAGGAGGAGGAAATAGCCAATGCAATAAAATGGGGGGATAAGACATTTTTCAGATATATTAGTGAGAAGAGGAAGGGCAAAAGTGGTATTGTCAGATTCAAGGGTGCAGGGGGGGAATATCTAGAAGCTGATAAGGATAAAGCGGAATTGCTTAACAAATATTTTTGTTCTGTGTTCACAGATGAAGAACCAGGAGCAGGACCTCAGAAAACTTCCACAAATAAGAACAGAAGCGAGGGACATCTTGAACTATTTTCAGAAGACTGTGTTCGTGAGAAACTAGCTCAACTTAAAGTAGACAAAGCGATGGGACCGGATGGGATACACCCTAGAATACTGAGGGAACTTGGGGACGTTCTAGCAACTCCACTGACTAACCTTTTCAATGCCTCATTGGAGTCGGGAGTGGTGCCAAAGGACTGGAGAGAGGCTCATGTGGTGCCTTTACACAAAAGCGGAAGTAAGGATGTGGTTGAAAACTAAAGGCCGGTTAGCTTAACTTCGGTGGTGAGTAAATTATTGGAAACGCTGCTGAAAGAGAAAATAGTGAGGTTTCTGGAGTCCAGCGGATTACAGGATCCGAGGCAGCATGGATTCACCAGAGGCAGGTCTTGTCAGACAAATCTGATTGATTTCTTTGACTGGGTGACCAGGGAGTTGGACCGAGGGAGAGCTCTAGATGTGGTGTATTTAGATTTCCGTAAAGCCTTTGACACTGTTCCTCACAGGCGACTTATAAACAAACTGAGCACCCTAGGGATGGACCCTAAAGTTACTGCTTGGGTTAGAAATTGGTTGGGTGGGAGGCGACAAAGAGTACAAGTAAATGGAGCTCACTCTGAGGAGAAGGATGTTACCAGTGGTGTGCCCCAGGGATCTGTCCTTGGTCCGATTCTTTTTAACATCTCTGTTAGTGATATAACGGAAGGGCTGTCGGGTAAGGTTTGCCTCTTTGCGGATGATACCAAAATCTGCAATAGAGTAGACACCCAGGAAGGGGTAGAAAACATGAGGAGGGATCTAGCTAAGCTTGAAGAATGGTCTAGAATTTGGCAGCTGGGATTTAATGTTAAAAAATGTAAGGTCATGCATTTGGGCTGCAGCAATCCAAGGGAGCAATACAGTATAGGAGGTGAAGTACTTTTGTCCACTAAAGAAGAGCGGGACCTAGGCGTGGTTGTGTCTGATGATCTTAAAGTAGCTAAACAGGTAGAAAAGGCGACAGCAAAAGCTAGAAGGATGCTTGGGTGCATACGGAGAGGAATGGCTAGCAGAAAAAAGGAGGTGATAATGCCTCTGTATAAGTCTTTGGTGTGACCTCATTTGGAGTATGGTGTGCAATACTGGAGACCGCACCTTCAAAAAGATGTGAACAGGATGGAGTCGGTGCAGAGGGTTGCTACTAAAATGATTAATGGGCTTCATTATAAAGCATATGAGGATAGACTTAAGGATCTTAATATGTACACCTTAGAGGAAAGGCGGGATAGAGGTGATATGATTGAGATGTTTAAATACCTCCGTGGCATAAATGTTCAGGGAGAGAGCCTCTTTCAATTGAAAGCAAGTTCTGCTACGAGGGGACATGGGATGAGGGTGAAGGGAGATAGATTCAGGAGTGATATGCGGAAATATTTCTTTACGGAAAGAGTAGTGGATCCATGGAATAGTCTCCCAGTGGAGGTGGTAGAGATGAGGACAGTAACTGAATTCAAAAAAGCATGGGACCAACACAGGATCTCTAAAGGTAAAAAGTGGACTGTTGTAGTTGTTGTTATGGAAGGACAGACTAGATAGGCCATGTGGTCTTTTTCTGTCATCATGTTTCTATGTTTCTATGTTTCTAGGTGTAGGGTGGCAGTGCTAAGGTATGCAACTTCTAGTATTGGGGGATACAGGCAGGGCCCAATGTCCTGCCGCTCTAGGAGGCATTGGCCAATGGGGCCTGGGGGGGGGGGGGGTTGTCTGGCCCTGTTGGCTGCTGCTTTACGGCAGAGTGTCCCAACTCCTGTCCTGGTGTTCCAACCACTGTTCGGGTTTTCATGCTGTCCCTCATAAATATGCATGAGCTACATCAGCATATCATGGGGGTGGTGCATAGATATGCAGCACAGGCATCTTTAGTAGAGGCAGCATGGATCCTGAATGGTGTGGGGCCCTCCAGGACTGCATTTGGGGGACTCTGCTCTGGGTAATGCGGCTGTTTATGGTGTGTGTGTTTGGTGTGGTAAAATATAGGCGTGGGAACCATGCGTATGTTCTCAGCAATAAAGGTTTCTCCTTACTATTACGGTTTTGTTGTAGGAAAAATATGTGGACTGGATTGGCAGTAGCCCCAGCTGGGCTTTGAACCTGTGACTTTCTGTTTCTGCACAAACTGTCTGTGTGCACTGGACCACTGTGTTGCCACAGATATGCTGTGTTCCCTGGGGAGTCCATGACTGTACATCCGACAGAGCTTGTCTGTTGCGGTGGACGGTGCCAGCCTGCACAGGCCTAGGCCACTGTCTGCTGTGGTTTGCAGCCACTGCCCCCTCCACCACCTGTACCCTTCCGCCAACATGTAGACATGTCCCTATCTGGAAAAAAGCATATGACCTGATTGAGTTGTGGCACTCCAGGACTGAATTTTGGGGACTCGGCTGTCGGTAATGCCCATTGTTATGGTTTGTGTGCGGTGTAGGGTAAAATATTGGAACCATGCTTATGTTCTCTGCCATAACGGAGTGTCTGTACTATCACTGTTTAGTGGTGGGTAAAACTATGAGGACTGGGTTGGCAGGAGCCCCAGCAGGGATTTGAACCTGTGCCCCTCTGGTCCTACAGGCACTGGCTGTGTCCCCTGCACCACACTGTGGCCACAGAGATGGTGCAGTCTCTGGAGATAGGAAACCTGGCCGCACGAGTCAGACACCCTGCTCTGCACAATTTTACTGTGGGCTCGTTTACCATGTATGGGGACAGGGGTGCAATTAAACCTCAAAAATGACCTCCAAAAAAGGGGAAAAAAAACAACACCAAGCTGGGCAACAGTGATATCAATGGGCAACATGAACAACACTCCCAGGACAGCTCCATTAAAATGCAGTGATATTTGAACGAGTCTACGGAGCGTAGACCCTTCCAAAAATCATTTCCTTTTTTTGGAGCTTTCATGGGA
Source organism: Ichthyophis bannanicus (assembly GCA_033557465.1). Classification (NCBI taxonomy): domain Eukaryota; kingdom Metazoa; phylum Chordata; class Amphibia; order Gymnophiona; family Ichthyophiidae; genus Ichthyophis; species Ichthyophis bannanicus. Next base: position 1,798,680,379 of record CM066032.1, on the reverse strand, counting down.
GTGTTTTTTATGGTTGCCCATTACTATAACTGTTGCCCAGCTGGATTATGATTTATTTGGAATTTTTTGTGGTCATTTTCAATTTATATTTGCTATTTTGTTCTGTGCACATGTATCACACTGCTCACGTTTTGCCGGTTTCCCCGGTTTGCTGTACATTGCTGACGGAAATGGTTTCTCTTCCCTTTAAATCGGCTCTAACGCGAGGGTTTCACTCGCGGTATTTTTAATGCCGAAATTCAGCCCCGCTCCTGTGCGGGGAGCCTCTCCCCTCCCACTCTCCACCCATTGACCCCGTACCTCCGCCCCTCGGGGGCCTTCCTCCGCCCTCCGTAAGCCTTTCCCCGCCTCTATCGCACATCAGCGCCCCGCACACGTGCGCCGTCCCGTTAATGTGATGCGCACGCGTGCGCGGCGCTTAAGAGCATTTAAGTGCATCATTAGCATCCGCTAATGTGCGCCACGCACGTGTGCGCGTTTTAGTAAACATACCCCATAGTCTTAAAATGGGCCTGTACCTTAATGTAAAGAAGAGAAAGATCCTAACAACTGGATAAATCAATAATTTCATTGTTGATGGAGAAAAAATTGAAATAGTTGACAACTTTAACTTGCTTGGATGAATAATCAATAAAGAAATGGCAGAATGACTATGAAGGACTTAGACAAGATTCTCAAGAGCAAAGATGTCTCTCTCCGTACAGATTCAATTTGTCCAAGCAATGGTATTTGCAATAATGTCATATGGATATGAAAGTTGGACGGTGAAAAAGATAGACAGGAAGAAATCAATGCCTTTGAATTATTGTGCTAGTAAGGAATACTGTGCATACCATGTACTGCCCGAAAAACAAACCAGTCAGTAGTAGAGGAAATCAAACCTAAGCTTTCTTGAGAAGCTCAGATGACAAGATTTTGACTTTCATACCTTAGGCACTTCATGCAAAGATAGACATCATTAGAGGCAGACATCATGCTTGGCAAGGTTGAAGCTCAACGCAAAAGAGGAAGGCCAGCAATGAGATGGATCTATATAATAACAGCAGCTATGGATGCCACTCTATCAACAATGATCCACATGACTGAAAACCAAACACAGTTTGGGACAACTATCCAGAGAGTTGCCATGGCACTTAACAACAACATGATGACAGTATCCTCATATTTAGTGACAATGCCTATATGGATAGAGGTGCTGAATAAACATATTAATTTAAAAAGTGGCCCCTGTATTTAAAGTTATATAATCAATGCACTGGCTCATTACACAGGTCTGCGACTAAAAAGCTGTTTGATTATTTTCATCTAATTTCCATGTATTTTGGTGTGCTGAAAACAAATAAAATATTGAAAAAACTCCTAGACGTCATGATTTGCCACAACATGCAAAATTGTCTTCAAATTTATCAAATTTGTTCAAATTACTATTAATTAATTCACATAAGTGCATTTAAGATATAAAATGCCAAAAAAAACTTAAAAGGGTTGTCCGAGTTATGTAAAAAAAAATATAGCACTGTAAATCTGATGGTCGGCAATATATACATAAGCTAAGCAAGTTTTAAGTCCGTGCTTCTAGTGGTAGAAGGGGTTAATCTTTCCTGCAGAATCCAGTGGGAAGGAGACACAGGGCAGATAGCAGCAGCTCCGGTCAGTGCAGGGGGGCGTGGCCAGCACTGTGATGTCTCGTGTACAGACACAGAGCTGCTCTCTCCTGCATGCCACACTTGTGCACGAATCATCATCAGGTTCTTGATTCTAGGCTGTTCACACTTTTTCATCACAATTCGTGTTAGCTCATCATTCTTCAACCGTTATGTTATGGCTCCGCGAAAGTGTATTAATTCGCCAGACAGTTTCTGTTTCATCTGTGGTGAATATGCAGTGTTGAAGCAACAGCAGAATATTACAGACTTTGTGAAAAAAGTATACTTTGCATACTTTGGACTAAAAA